>CAUVYP010000426.1:0-25000 GCA_963556195.1 Sepiola atlantica | reverse complement strand
AAAGTTAAAAACGCAGAATAAAGGCCGGCTGACTGGCTAGTGGGCCGTGCTCAAAACCAGATTGGTCTTTTTATGGCCAAATTTCACGAATTTGGCGTGTGTTTTTTTTACCTTTTTAGTTGTGAATATTCTGGGGTTCACGTATCGCAAAATTGAAAACAAACACTTCGCTAAAAATTAAGAAAACACAGAAAATAATTTTTTTTAAATAAAACAAAAAGTAAAATATATATATAAATACTCGTGTCACTTCACTAAAAATGACTAAAAATGTATATATATATACGGCACAATCACGTTGACACACCGATTCCCGTTAGATCACCGAAGTTAAGCGGTGTCGAGCCTGGCCAGTACTAAATGGGTGACCATTTGGGAATACCAGGTGCTGTATGTGCTCTCTGCTTATCTCGGCATTGTTTCCAGTCGTCTTATATATATTACTACTTGCCATTGGAATCAAGCAATGCCGACTCCGGAGAGCGGTTGTTGGGAGGATTGCGCAACCCTTGCAATAACAAATTCACGCGCGGGCAGCCCCTGGTGGGGCACTCATACGTCGAAATCGACGGGGGATTCCATCATATATACGTACACACACATATATATAGATGTGTGTGTGTATCTCTCTCTCTCTCTCTCTCTCTCTCTCTCTCTCTCTCTCTCTATATATATATATATATATATATATATATATATATATATATATATATAGATGTGTGTATGTATATATATATATATATATATATATATATATATATAGATGTGTGTATGTATATATATATATATATATATATATATATATATAGATGTATGTATGTATGTATGTATATATATATATATATATATATATATATATATATATATATATATATATACGTACACACACATATATACGTACACACACATATATATCTATATATGTGTATAAACCTGGTTGTGTCGGACATAATCTTAATAAAATAAAAAATAGGAGAAACTTAAAATGAATCATTTAAAATTCTACTAATAATAGATTAAAAGTCTAAACACAAAACTCAGTAAGTAACTGAATTAGAATTATTTTCAGTCAAAAATTATTTAAGTATAAAGTTTTCTTTCAAGGTGTAGTATCTGTTCCGATGGATACTGCACCCCATACTGGTATTGTCTCTTGTCCTTCGGGGCTTGACTTACGCCGGTCAATGGGTCTGTCCTGTGCAGTTCTAGGAGGTCCACCCTCCCAGGCTTTGCCTCCCCTGTTTGGGGAGGTTACTGTCTGAGGCGCCCCTGCCGGGGAATGCCGACGAGGCTGCCCAGGCAATTTTTAAATGGTCAGATGGCTCACCTCTCGGGCGCTGGCTTTTCAACCCCCACTTTCCCGACCCAACCTTGGGTCACATCTTACTTGTGGGAGTAGGATAAAAAAAAAAACTGGCCTTGTGCCTAACTCCTGGAGAGGAGTAAATCAATGCTATTTATTTTAGTCAAATGTTTCTTTTCCCGGGCATCTTTTACGAGACTCAGCAGAGTAAAAACGCTTAAAAAACAAATATACAACAAATAAAAGTAACTGTAAGCTGTAAAAGTTAGTTTCAAACTTGCATGTGCTATTTGTTTGTATTTTAAACCCGTTTGAAGTGCTATTTATTAGAAATTTATGTTCGACAGACGGTTTTCGGAGAATTCAAAATGGCCGCTCTACGTAATAATATAGAGGGACTGGCCGCCATTTTTCTTTTAGAAACTAGATCTTTTAAAAAACAAGAAATTTTTTAACATCTAATAAAAAGCCATTTATACTACGTAAAAATACAAACAAATTACATAGGTAAGTAGAAAAATGTCTATTCTAAACATAAGTCAACTTAACTTGTTGCAAATTTATGTTTTTAAACTCTTTCTCGTTCTTTTGTTGGACCCCGTTCGCGCCTCTGCTGAGCGTCGTAACATATACCCCTTTTCCCGTTTGGCGAGAAAAGGGCACTTTTTCATTTTTGTTTTTATTTTAAAAAATGTATTTTCTGTGTTTGTTTTCAATTTTGCGATACGCCTAACCGCGCATAAGTGAACTCCAGAATATTCACAAAAAATGGCCAAACTGAATTGTCGATGGCCAAAACACGTCAAATTTGTGAAAATTGGCCATAAAAAGACCAATCTGGTTTTGCGCACGCCAGCCTTGTGAGAAATTCGTTTGGTGACAATTTCGGTTTTTGAATGGCAGTTTGACATCGAGGCGCCTAATAAAAAAGCGCTTTAAAATACAAACAGTCAGGTAAATAGAAAAGTAACTGTTCTTGCGTTGACAACTTTACCAGGAAAGCTTTCATTTTTGGCGCCAATTTCATCATGTATCAAAAACGGTGCCCGGAAAACTCGTCACAGGAAAATTCGTAAACGGAAAATTCGTCACTTTTGGCCAAGTAGGAAAATTCGGCAATTATCGAATAAATATCGATTGAAAATAGATTTTAGAACCGTTTTTATAGGAGATATACTTGTAAATACGAGGCTACCCACCTCCCCATATTATTTTTTTGGTAATTGTGCAGTTTATTAACCGGGCTATTTTTTAGATAAGATTTTCAAGTTAAATTAAATTTTTACGATATCTTTTGTTTATTAAATTGTTAGGTAAAAGTACAGAATAGTTAACCCCCCCCCTCACTCCATGTTAAGAATGGCTTTCTAAATAATGTTATTTCAACCCAGTTCGTAATTACGTTACGAAATTAAAGGTTTGGATCGGGTTATTTTTTACATCAAATTTTCAAGTTAAATTACATTTTTAAGATATCTTCCGTTTATTAAATCGTTACGTGAAAATACAGAATAGTTAACAAAGCAACCCCCCCCCACCCCCATTCTCCTCATGTAAAAAATCGTTGTCTAAATAATGTTATTATTTCAAGCCTGGTTCGTAATTAAGTTACGAGATGAAATCCATCATAATTCATTTAGATTTATTCGTAAACAAGTCAGCAATTTTAATTGACAAAAACATCAATTACTTCGTGTGTGTGCAAAACTTGAAAGGAACTGGCTTCTTAGAAAATGTCCATGTATTTAAAAAAGCAAAATTGTTTTCTAACTAATTCAGTGGTTTTTTTTCATCTTGCCTAAAACTTGTTTTAATTAACAACTTTATTTAATACTTAAAAAAAGAAATTCTTCTTTCAAATAAATCGTTGTATGGTCGGAACAAAAAAATCAGAAAAATACAGCCAATTCATTGTCTGCCATTTTAGTTGTGAAACGATGGATTTTAACCACTTTTTCTCACAGTGATTTTGAAGTAAAAATTTAATTTAACTTGAAAATCTTATCTAAAAATTAGCCCGGTTCGTAAGTACCAAAAAAATAATATGAAAAAATGTTCTCCACTGGTGAGGTGGGTAGCCTCGTATTTACAAGTATATCTCCTGTAAAAACGGTTCTAAAATCTATTTTCAATCGATATTTATTCGATAATTGCCGAATTTTCCTACTTGGCCAAAAGTGACGAATTTTCCGTTTACGAATTTTCCATTTACGAATTTTCCGTTTACGAATTTTCCTGTGGCGAGTTTTCCTAAATTCATCAAAAACATAACTTTTCTGCACTGATCAACCTACGGGGCTTGGTGAGTCGCCAATAAAACGCCTCACTCTCTTTCCCCTGGGTAGGTAGGGGTTGTTTATTGTTGATTGAAACCGTCCGTCGTTCGAACACTCTCTCTCTATCATCTCTCTCTATTTCTTTTTCCTGGAAGTTGACGTGCGCTGCCTACACAAAGAGAATAAAAAATAAATCAAATCACAAGTGAGTTTAGCTGCTTAGAAACGTCCCCAGATTTTTTCGTCTGCAAACAGGAAGTCGCCGCTTTTTGGTCCCTTTCCCATAAAAGTTTCGTTTTTTTACTTGTTTCTTGAAAAAGAAAGATGATTTATTATTATTCTAAAAAGGGAAAAAATCACATTTCGTTGTTTATTCTTTTTTGTTTATTTTACTGGTTTCATGAAAAAAAAGATTCTTTCTGATTTTGTAAATATATATTTATTCACATTTTCCGTTGCCAAAAATGTTTTCCGTCCGGTATTTTTTGGGGAAAGGGACAAACAAATCTGTGCCTTTAATCACGCTACTTCCTGTTTGCAGACTAAAATCTGGGGACCCCTTTGGTATCTAAGCACCTTAAAAAATAAGTATCACAACCATAAGAAATGTATAGCAAACTATGCAAATTCATCCAGTAATTTATAAAAGAAGAAAAAAAACGATTCAGCTTACTTATTAGGCAAGAGATATAATAACTCAATTTTTATGGGGTACATAAATTATTTTCAACGAAGTGTTGCCTTTATTTGAGTTAATTTAATATTTAATAGAAGTTTTTTAATTTATGCCCCCCTCCTCAAATATAAAAGATTCTCAATGAAAAAAAGTATGATTTGGAGAAAAATAAAATAAAAACAAGTAAAAAAAATAACAAGTTAAGGCGTCAATTTATTTCGCGCGTGGCCGGCCAATTCAATTTAACTGGCTCATAAAGCAACTGCAATATTATTTTTATTATTGGCCACCCAAGATGGTCGGAAAAATGTCTGAAGGAAAAAAAATGAAAACTTTGAAAATATTTTCTTATATATATATAATCATTCACTTAGCTTAACTTTTCCGGTGGGGGGGGGGGGGGGGGCAAAACAATAACTAAAAGTTCAAATCTCTTTCTGTCTCTGTCTGTAAGCGTCAAAATGTTTCAAGAGTTGGAAAATTAGACCGAAACAATTTATTTTGGTTTATATACTCTGGATAAAATATAAGGAAAATGCAGACGATTCAATTGTCCGCTATTGTGAAACGAACCCAATTCAAAGCCTCTCCCCATTAATTGAAGAAAAAATTGCTATGTGGAAATTGTTTTATTTTGTATTTTTTTTAAAAAGTCCTCATGGAATTTTTTTGACTTGAATCACAAATAAATACCCATTTATTTTCGTCCGCACAGATTTTGGCAGAATTTTTTGGTCCTTGTCCGTGTTTTTAACGATGTTTAACCTATCATGTGTGTGTTGAAAAATTTCAAATAAATTTGGCCGACACCTGAAAAAAAATGAAATGTGTTCCATGACGGTCAAAGTGGCATAACTCTAACTCCCTTGCATAAATTCAGTCTCAGTTATCTCCCTTATTCGAAAATGGCGGTTGTATTTCCACGTGATCGGGAAAATTTTTATTTCTTTTTTAAATAAAAAGTACTTGAATAAGTATAGTATATATTTAATCCGTGACAGTTATTCCAGTCAAATCAGTGAAAAAGGTCGCGAAATAGAAGCAAAGTTTTACAATTATCGATCTTTTTATATAACAAAGAAACCTCGTTTTTTTTCCTGAAATAAAAGTTGGCGGACATATTTTTTCCACGCAACAAAATATTTTTACTACGGTTTTTTATACAAAATTTTTTGATACAAAATAAAATTTGAACATTTACACCAAAAAAACCCAACTTGTTTAAAAAAAGTTTTTGACATGTAAAATAAAAAAAAGCTTAAAAATTATCTTTAATGAGACTTTATTGAAACTTACACATTGTGTGACATTTCATGCAGCGATAAAAGTTATCTCCCTTGCTTGTTTCAGCAGGTCGGTTACTTTCTATATAGCGCCGATATTGGTCGATATATATATATCATATATAGGTCGAAAGAGTTTACATGTTGTTATAGTGATTTTTTATTTAGACAAATTTACGAAGAATTTTTTTTTAATGAAAGCCCGAATCGTTATTAGGTAGTTACAATTTAACGTTACCGTACGCTCTTACCAAACAGGTCGATCTCTAATTGAGAGTGGAACAAAGGGTGGTATCAAAAGAAAAGTTAGTCTCGATGGGATGTGGCAAAGTAAAAAAAAAACAAGGCCAGACCTCATTTACTAGCTGAAGGGTGGGTTGCGTAGAACCCAGGACCTCATTGTCCCATTAGGGCAGGTTGAGTTGTCACTTTTTTTTTTAGAAACGCTGCTGTGGCGGTGAAAGCTGGGGTTTGGTTTTAAATAAAGATCAGGTACAACTTAAAAAATTGTACAAAATTACAAAAAAAGGTAACATTTTCCCTTTAGAAATGCCTACAGCATATCCCCAAAGTAGTCGCCCTCTGCAGTAAGACCTGGGGCAAAATCCTGGTGTTCCACAAAGTTCCCCTAGAGGACCAGTGAAACTGCTAGTTCCATCAATTAACTAATGGCTCTAAATGGTAGTTCCTTTTAATTTTTTTCCCCAAAGCTGTAACCATCCCTGTTTCACAACCAGTTTTGTCCACCCAAATTGGTGTAACAGTATTTTACACGGTTGTACTCTTCTAGAACAGCAGCACCAAACATCCTCTGCTAGAAGAACACCAGTTGCACCAATGTTGGGTATCAATGAGCGAGATATTTACTTGCAGTTCCTATCTCTCTGGCGCTCTGGTCCCTCCTTGCTTTTTTTCTTAATCATTTTTTTTTTACCATTTCCCCCTGTAACCTCGTTTTAACTCTTTATTTTCTAATTTATCTATCTTCTAAATAATGGTTCGATGAAGAAGATACATGTGTTGTAAATAAAGTCCAAAATAGAAAGGCATTATAGCAAGGCAAGCCCCAAGGTTAGATATATCACCTAATCAGTTTCTAGGGACTTTTTTTAAAACACTGACTCTGATCTTTTTAAAATACTCTCTCTCTCTCTCTTCAATAGGAATCTGAAATTTCAAAAGGTGCATGTAGATGACATTACGGAAGATATTCAGAAGTAAAGGAGGACGCCTTGTTTGGCAATTTGCAACACAACATATATCAAAATAATTTGTCCAGCTGTTCCTTAATTTCATTTTGGATGCAGTAAGAGTTTTCCTGTTAAAAATACTTTCACCTTCTTTCTGCCTTATATATATATAATATTCCCTTACCAAAGGCAATTGTGGGTGTGCCAAATATTTCCTTTGGAAATTTGAAAAGTGAGGATTTTGTCATAAAGTTGGGGGTTCCGTTTTATCCAAAGGACAACTCTTTTGGAACTCTTACTGCGAGTCGTCCTTTTCTGACAATGGAGTTTTTTACTGTTTTTTTTAGTGTAAAATGATCATCACACTAAAAAAAATACTCATTGGTTAACAAAAAAAACAATAAGAAAAGGTTTCTTTAGCGACATAATCGATAAATTTACACAGAAAAAATGATCCATAAAAAATGCAAAAACAAGTGTTGGGTTTTTATTTTACTGTGGTGATCATTTTTTACGTTATCCCCGACTCTAAAATCTAAGTATTACGTAAAAAAATGGTCCGTAAGAAATGCAAAAACAAGTAATAACTTAAAGCGCCAAAAATTAAGTTATCCAATATTTAGAGTATTTAAAAAAAATAAATATTTTTAATACAAAAAAAACTGAAAATTTACGGTATAAAAAATAGAAAGAACGAAATTATATTAAATAGATAATTTCTTCACCGGAGAAAATAATCAAGTTTCTTGCATAAAAATAATTCATAAACAATAACAACAGTATGCATTTAAAAACGGTGTAAGAGACACTATTTTACAAGTGTCTACCCCCGTATCTAATCTAGGCTTAAAATTTAAACTGGTCATAATTAATTCACTTTGACGTATGACAAGATAGAAAATCTGATGTTAAGTACTCGAATAGGAAGGCACGTTAACATCAAAGTCAGACAGGCTGTTACCTTCACGACCCGCTACTACCCCCCCCCCCGACCTATTTTGGGGTCGAGAGTTGCATACGCTATTAAGCATACTCGCTCCGGACCTTTGAGGTACCTCTCCAATTGCCGAAGAAAGGAAACCCTCTCCCCCAGGTGTGTTGGGTGCATAACAATCCAAACATCGAGCACGACCTTCCGCACCGACATGCACATCCGCAGACAGGAAATGATAAAAAATTATCAATCCTCATGCTGATTTTTTTGATGCAAGCAAAAAAAACTAACTTGTTTTTTTTTAACTCCCCAGACTTACACACAACCGAAGAATCGATATAACCATGTCTGCAAGATTTCCTTGAGATTCTGCTTCCCCACACACCAATGACCAGCCGAACCTGATGAAGAAACCCCTTTGTGGGGTCTTAGTTATCTCTTAGTTACATTCTTTTGTATATACACTACTTATGTGAACCGAGTAAATTAAGAGTCTTGAAATGACCGACAATCCTAATTTCTGAATTTTGCTTTTTCGTTGAAAGTTTTTTTTAATTATTTTAATTTCGAACACTTAAAAATCGATTTTATTTGCTTTAAATTTTTTTATTCAAATTAAAATCGTTAAAAAAATTTTTTTTGTTTTTTTAAGGTTTAAAAAAAGAGACCGAGAGAGAGGCTGACATGTTAACAGTTCAAAAGGTAAGATGTTTTTAATGACAAAAATTTTCAGTTTTTTTTTAACGGCAAAAACGCAACCCGAAGAATATGTTTTTTAAAAAGTTCGTTTTTTTATGACAGGTGAAAAAATGTGGAAGGATGAAAATGATAGACAGAAAAGGGAGGTAGGCTTAAAAATAAAGAAGGACCAAATAGAATCACATAAATGAGCTTAGGGTTTAGTTAAGGTATGAATGAAGTATGAACGAAATTAGGGTAAAGGCAACTTGAGACTTGGTGGGGAACCGATCTTAGTGGGTTCATTAGTATCGTATTTCGCGGGTGAGTGCATTCACCCATGTTTTACGGCATGGATTCAGCAGATTGGACCTTTCCATGATCTGACGGAGCTGTCACTCCTTGGAAGGATGGACACAAGGTACCTGGGGTTTTGACTTTGGATGATACCGCTTCTGTTGCCTTTTAGAGATTAGAGGGTCGGGGATAAGGGTTAGGCTAATGGTTGCACATTGTTGTGACTATGTGATGAGTGGAATAAAATATCCGCGTTTGTTGTTGAGCGATCGAGGTGGAGTTCCCTCATCTTGAGAATGCCAGTGGATTCCACATGGGTTTGATGACCAGAGAGGCAAGAAATCAATGCTCTCTATGACCGCATTGTGAATCTTCCTCTGATGGGATAGTCTTTTAATTGTTGTTGTCTATTTTTTCTTTTTTCATGTTGTCGATCGCTACCCACAAGTACCAACAGGGGAGTGGATTCATCCTGCATCCGGATTCTGACAAGTTTGCTGCCCGATAAAATGAAAAAAAAAGAAGCTGATTGCAAGGACAACGCGGATATCTGAAAGGTAAGAAGATTTTTTTCCTTGTTTCCACAACGGAATATCAAGGCACCCCCTCAATAGCGTCAGTCAGGGCCAGGAGGGATGAATTTGAAAAAAAAAAAAGACCCAGATGTTCAGGATGAGTTTTGTTGGAGAGAATAAGTTCCTTTCTCCAGAGTTGGAATAGCGTTGTCAGTAACGGAGAAAAAAAAGAGAAAAAAAAAGCTTTTTTTTTCACCACCAATGGTCGGATTCCCGCTTTTTATACCTGCTTGTGACAATCTGTCTGTATTATTAAATCACTCCGCCCATTCCAAAACTTCCTCAAACACACGTCTTTTTTACATATTGTTCTAAATTTTTCAGATTTAAAAAATAAAATTTAATAATAGACATTAAAAAAGATGAAAGTTTGTACAGTAACAAAAAAAATCTAAACAAAAATTATATATTAATTTTTTTTTTTAGTGAAAATGTCTCACTGAGATTGTTTTCAGATTGCAGCTTTTGTAGAATTGTGCAACACAGTGATTTTTTTTTTTGTCTACCTCTATGGAGGCCGCATGTAACCCCTCCAGAAACTCCAGCAAATTGTTGGAATAGCATTCTACGTCTATAACTGGATGGAGTTCAATTGAATCTGTGTACCTCTTGAATTCCCCCTGTGTGTCATGAGTAAATTGCAGAAACATGTTGCAATTTGCAGTCGGTGTGCCACCTGTATAAATCACACTGTTACTGGAAACGGACTGCTTGCCACAATTTCCTGCTTGAAGATGACATCAAATTACAACTATCCATACACTAATCTTGTATACAAAAAAACATGGCACACACCAAAAATACTTCTGAACTGAATTTTTTTTTTTGATCACTACGACCCATTCCAATTCAAATTTTTACAATTAATTTGTTTTAAAAATATTTTCCTCGAGTGTTTTGTTTTTAAAATCTATATATTAAAAATTAGATAGGATGGATTAAGCTGGGTTTCCCCTATCCGCCATTTGAATGAAAGTTGTACTTGTTTGTCCAAAATGAACAATTTAGTTATCCACCATAAAGGAACAAAAAAAATATCATTAAGGCAATGATATTCCACCTTTGTTTTCAATAACTGCTACGACTGCAGGATTTCGCTCTTGACCAGCTTTGCCAATCCTGCATAAAAAAAACAGGCTTTTTTATACCAGCCCTGTCGGCGGGGCCGCGACCCCGACCCCCCCCCCCCCCCAAATGGGGCCAAGTGTTTTCCGTGGGTGGCGACCCGTGGCCTGGTTGCCTAAATGGTCACATGACCTGCAACACTCCACTTCGGCTAGACGGGAGGTCGGAGAGGCCTGATCCGATCAATCGGCTAGTTTCCAACTACCCCGATCCAATAATAAAAATTGCTAGAAGGTGGTGGCAATGTTTTGTGAAAGACATGACCGCAACATGGCTGTGTGCCCCGGACGTTTCACTTAGAGAGATCGATGGAACACAGGTGCTTGTGTGATCACGATCGGGTTGAGTATATATATATACCATTGCTAGCCCTGTCTTCGCTTGGCAATTCCCATAGTGGGCTCCGTGGTAGGTGGGGAGCAGAAATGGTGAATCAATAACTTATGGCTCCTAAAAATTGTCCTGGGAGCTCCATTCATAATCGAAAAAGTAATTTCGTCTCACATGACGCCACCGGAAATATATCCTGGTCGAGGTAGAGAAAAAATGCACATCAGTACCTAAAATGTTTCAAAAAGTAGGGATAAGGAGCCCAATAACTCTCCTTGTGCACCTTGGATGGAAATCAAAGAGGAGCTAAAAGAATCTCTATCCACATATGTGATGACTGATACCGCAAAAAATACTATCGAAAAAGGTCGAACAGTACATTCCTAATCCTCTTCGGTGCTACAGGACATCACGGCAAACAACCCTGACCCCTAAGGGAACTCACACATGGGCAGATCTGCGAAAAGAGGGGCATTTCTTTTTTTAGGAAGCTAGGAAGATGGTTGACACGTGTCCCCAGTAGACAAAGAAAACAAATAATATAAAAAACTGATAGAACGCTTCAGCTGGGACCAGGAGACTGGCCAGCTTTTT
Organism: Sepiola atlantica; assembly: GCA_963556195.1. Taxonomy (NCBI): domain Eukaryota; kingdom Metazoa; phylum Mollusca; class Cephalopoda; order Sepiida; family Sepiolidae; genus Sepiola; species Sepiola atlantica. Next base: position 13,739 of record CAUVYP010000426.1, on the reverse strand, counting down.
TCAAAATACACTCAGAAAAAAGAACCTAAATAATACAAGTGCAACCCAGACCTCCTCCTCAACCGGTTGCCGCTAAAAAACAGCAGGCGGAACCCATATTCCTACTCAACCGATTGTGGTTGCCGTTCAAAAAAGAGGCAGCTACCCTCTCACCCTCATTCCAGATGACCCACCACACAGATCAAACCAACCCGAAAAACTACTATGAAAGAGAAAAAAAAAAGATCATCAGATAAAAAAAATTCTGGACCTGAGAAAAAAAATGGAAAAATCAGCTCGGAAGCCCAAACCACCCCAATCAAAATGTATGGAGATAAAATAATACAATGAAACGTAAGAGGCACTAAAGCCAATTCTTATGAGAATGTTCCCCAGCAAGCTACAAGAAACATTTCTCGGGCATGATAATAGTGCATAAAAAAAAATACAGTTCCGCAGAGTGATTGATGGAGAGACTTTAATGTAACATACACTCAGACTGGGAAACCACCGGATGTATGTTCACAAGGGACCAGCCACACAAACACCGGGCACTGCGGCAGTCACAATAAAATGTTGAATACCTTCACTACTCGCAACATGACGTCATTTGGTCGTATTGACTGGAATACATTACGCAGAAAGAAAGTGGTTTTACTTTCTGTTGTTGGGGCAGACACATTCCCTACGCGAACTCAGTGAGCACAACCCGACACCTTCGGTTATAGTTGAAAGATCTTCTACATGTGCCGCCAACAACCAGATCAATCAATTTCGGATTTTATCGCATATTTAAAAAAAAATAACAAAATTCTGCGAGTTCGATACCAGCCCTGTCGGCGCGAAACGGAGCCACGTGTTTTCCGTGGGTGGCGACCTGTGGCCTGGTTGCCCAAATGGTCACGTGACCTGCAACACTCTTCGGCTAGACGGGAGGTCGGAGAGGCGCGATCCGATCAATTTGCGTCGTAATTTTTTTTTCCAACTACCCCGATCGTTTCCAATAATAAAATTGATCAACATAAAGTTATCAATACCCATTCCAGTTTATTATATAATAAGGCGGTGGCATGGTCAATCAACTTGTGATAGACACATGACCGCAACATGGCTGTGTGCCACGGGTGCTTGTGTGATCACGATCGTGTTGAGTATATATATATATATATATATATATATATATATATATACCATTCCTGTAGCCCTGTCTTGTCAAGGCGTTTTGGTTTCCCCCTTGGCAATTCCCATAGTGGGCTCCCTGGTGGGTGGGGAGCAGGAATGGTGAACTTATATAGCTCCTAATAGAACCACAAAATTGTCCTGGGAGCTCCATTCATAATCGAAAAAAATAATTTCGTCTCACAGGTAGAGAAAAAAAATGCAGATTTTTTTTTTTGCATAGTAATGCACACCAGTACCTAAATGTTTCAAAAGGAGTGATAAGGAGCCAATCTGTCCTTGTACAAAGAGGAGCCGGAGCTAAAAGAATCTCTATAAACCAAAAAACCATACAAACGAACAGTGATGCCTTTTTAGATACACGCAAAAATCAAGATAGACTATATATACTAACGAAAAGAAACCTCTTCGGTTCTACAGGTGCCAGATGGACCTCACATGGGAAAATGTGGAGAGAAAGACCTGCAAAAACTGTGGTGCTGAAAGAAAAGGAATTGACTTTCAAGTATAAGCTAGGAAGATGGTTGTGTCAGAAGAAAACAAATAATATAAAAAACTGATAGCACGCTTACTTCAGCTGGGACCGGGAGATTGGCCAGCTTTTCAAAATACACTCAGAAAAGTATGAAGAACCTTAATACACCTCCTCCTCAACCGGTTGCCGCTAAAAAACAACAGGCGGAACCCAGACCTCCTACTCAACCGATTGTGGTTGCCGTTCAAAAAGAGGCAGAACGTCGTCCGAAAACACCAACTTGTCTCCATTCTGAGGGCACCCGACCCAAAACAGTCACTAGTCCGCAAACACCAACTCTGACAGCACCAAATCCGACCTCCACCTTCACTGGTCTCATTCATTTCTTGTCCTCTTTATGGGGACTCCCCATCATGCGCAAAATAGGTCACATGATCATTTGGTACGTCTGATGTTTTTAAGTTTTATTTTCCACTACAGATGCCCCCCGTGATCTTAAAAAATCACATCTTCTCACCTCGCATTGATGGCAGAGAGACACGACGTAAGCACGTGTCGCGGCATCCCGTCAACACTCACACTGTTTACAGACTGTACATGCGTTACCCTTCCTCGTCCCCAACGTGTATAGTGCATAGAGCTCCCGACCCACACTTCTTCACCAACTGTGCCTTGTCTGTCATGTTCGTTCTAGCAAGAGACTGACTGATGCGGCACTGACTCTTTGGAGACATGTTTTACCAAAATACCGCCTCTTCTGGTGAGATTCGGCCTCTTTCTGGTTCGGTGATGCCTTTCCTCGCGGTCGATATGCAGCCCGAAAAAATTGCCGGGTTCCCCACCTGGCACACAGCTGTAAAGTCGGAAGGCGGCACCATTATCCAGTAATATCTCTTCCACTGGCCCCCTCTCCAAAAACACTGCCTTCATGACTCTGCAGATTTCACTCGCGGTTTCCGCTCTCAACTACGCCAGCCAGATTGCCACTCTCTCAGGTCCACAGTCGACCATTGACAGGAATATATCGTTCCTATATAATGCGTGACGTCCCGTTTCCAAGTTTTCACACTCTCTGCTCCACCACCTCTTTAACCGCCTCCTTTGTCACACTCGGGTTCACCTTTCTTGCCAGAAAAAGTGTCCTCTCTTTCCTAAAGTGGTGCATTTCATGCAATTCTCTCGCTTCCTCACTAACGGCGCACACAGCCTCGGCCTCGAAAGCGGTCCAAACTCACGAATCAAGTCTCCCAAAATCCCGAGCCTTGTCCTTACATGTCTTCTGAGACTTCTGACTGGTGGCCGAGTCCGTTTCACTCCCCTCGAGCTCTGCAACATTTATGTGGGCATGGTCATTTGCGTAGCCAAGCGGCATCCTCCACTGTTGCTCCTCCAATTTCAAGCAGCACACCGAGAGCCAGAGTGCTAAGCATCACACCAGATCACACCTTCGTTTAGAGTTGGGCGGTTTTGACATTTTGGTTTCGGTATCGGTTTCGGTTTTTTCATTTTTTACTATGGAAGCTATTCATTCTCTCTTGTGTGATGATTAGTTTATTATTCAAAAGGTGTTGAGTCAATCAACACCTTTTAACTGAGTTTGAATATATACATTCTATCTAATTCTTTTAACCCATCAGAAGCTAAAAAAACGAAAATTTATTTAAACAAACAAAATAATGTTACAAATAAAATTAAAAGCATGAAAATGAAATATTGTCAAAATTATTTGACAGATAAAAATTTTAATTTTTTAATAGGTGAAAATTTTTTGCATGCGTACCGCGCCAAGGGAAAAGGAAGGATGGTTAAAAAAAGTAGAGATTATTAATTCAGTCATTTTTTAAGCTCTTTCGAATAAATTGTCAACTCTAAATAAATACCATATTAACAATTTAGTAAAATATAAATCGTTGCATAGTCTACTTTTTGAATAACCCATTTTTGGGAGAGAAAACGAAATGACAATTTATGTATGAAGTGGCTTTTCAAAAGTAAACAATGAAATGCCTAATGTTTAAAATAATTTTTTAAAAATCCGAATAAAGTGACATTGGCAACTACTAAGTGTATTTTTGTACAAGGAATCAGAATATGCCAATGAAAATCTCCAGAAATTAATGGTTTCCAAGTAATCTGCACTTTCGCTCAAAAAAGGACAATATTTTTTAGGATAAGATAATACTATTACCGAAAGACAAAACAACGTACAATTATGTAATGCATAAAAAAAGATGAAAGATTAATTTATTTACTAGTTGGGTACGAAAAATGTAACAACATTTTCTATATTAATATTTTAAAAATGTTTAAAATTCGTTCTAGAATGAAAATAAACAAAAATTGCAGTAATATTCGGTATGGAGACGAAACCGAAAAACTGCGGTTTTTCGGTAAAACCGCCCATCTCTACCTTCTTTGCCCCATTCGACATCCCACCTTTAGTCACTGTGTCATCCCAGCGGCCGCCTTCGCTGAGCCACCCGCAAATGGGGTAATATGAAAGCTCTCTCTTAGTCAGTCCGTCTGAGATATCGGGCACCTCATTACCCCGTCCGAACATCAACGTCCCCTCCTTATTCCTTTTGCAGCTTTAGTCTTAGGGCCGTGCCAGTTTCTAGTGGCTCAGGTGGCTTCGCAATCAATCCATATCTTCCAACGTGATTGCTAGCATTGTGGCCCTCTCCACCTCGTTATTTTTCCCCCAGAACTGTTTTGCAGTCATAATTTTGGGTGCAGAACGCCCAAAACCCAACCTTGTCAAGCAAAAGGTCTGACCCTTGAACTTAACCAGCTGGTACCGCCATAGCCTCTCGTTAGGCTGATTTTAGGTCCACAATCCCCCGCTCCATCTTCCTCCACTCTCGCATTACTTCCTCGCAAATGTCGATACCGTCCCCTGTGTGGCAAGCACTGGTTTAGCTCTCTTACTGGCCTAACCTTCCCTTTGGTGGGCTGGACTACCGCCATGAGTGGTAGGACTCCATCTGCTTCCCCGGACCATGGTACAAGGATACCTTCCTCTCAAATTCAGCCCTTGTGTCACCATTCAGAGTACTTTCGTAGCACCCAATTTGATGCTTTGGTATTGGCGGCTCTGAAACCCAACGCCATTCCACCGTCCACTTATCTCCATCAAAACTGGCCTGCACATTCCTCGGCACCTCCCTCACACTGGTCGTTCCATGCCAAGATTTAGCAACATCCGTTGTCACCAACGTGGTTTTGCAGCCGGCTTTGGCTTTCTTCCCGTTTGTGGTGACCTCCTAGCCACTGGCGCTATGTGGCATCCCTCTAATCGTTTCCCTGTATACCGTGCAGGTTCCGCTGATATGCCCAGTTTGTCCGCAACGGAAGCAGGTTATGCCAGGCTTAGGTTCTCGGCAGTCCCGTACAAAATGAGGCCCCTGACCGCCCCCACGAGAGATTCTTCTTAACTGCGGACTTCCCTCCCATCAGGCTTACACTCGCGGTTGCCTCCAACTGGTGACTCTTCTTTGTCAGCACCCTGGCATGGGTCAGCACGATCATTGTCAGTCTCTGCAGCTCTGTGGACACGCACTATCAGGAAGACCAGTCACAAACGTCATTTTCACTGTTTTTTCAAGGCTCATCATCCCTGCATAACCACCAGTCCCGCTAGCTAGCCTCCGGATCTCCGTCGCAAAGACTGGCTCCCCTGTCCATGTGATCCGGCGCATTTTGCTATAGGCGTCGAAAACGCTTTCTATCAGGTAGACCGAAAGTGCATTTCCTTCCAATTTCTGCAATCTTGCGACCATCTTCAATTTAGACAGCCATCGCACTACGTCTCCATCACCAGCGTACGCCTTCAGTACAGCACCAAATCCGACCTGTTGGTACTTCATTTCTATAAAACCAGCCATTTGCTTTTTAACTCTGTTCCACAGGACTGGAAAGCCGAGGATCGAAAAAACCTTGGTTGCCAAGCTGTCCGGGCAGTGTCCATTTTTATAGCAACTTACTGGCTGGTACAAATGACAGCTGTCGTTTAATTCCATCATGGGAAACAACCCACCTATGTAGCAACAGCTTCCAAGCCAAGATCACCAAACAAAAAAATTGCAGGACGCACCCGTAACCGACTCCTTGTCTGTGAAGACCAATGTGAATCCGAATTGCATTTTTTCAAACCAAAAACCCCACTCGGGCAACCTTTTTTGGACACAGAGGTCCAGCTGACTCCTGTTTTTTTTTTTAACCGTTGTTTTCCGATTTAGTTTGACGAATTATTTTTCCTTACTTAGTTTTTTTTTGGACACTTGAAATATGTAAAAATCGTGGATTTTTTCACAAATTATTTTTTTATAGTATAAAACAAAAATTTATCGCAAGTTGTCTTATAATTTTTCTCATATGACAGTGTTGCTGCCTGGAGGACAAAATAAAAGACGAACGGAAATCACAGAAAAAGGTAAGAGTGTAAAAATTTTGCTTGGGGGGGGGGGGGTCAAACCCGTGATTATGATGTGGATGAAATAATGAGAAGGAGTAAAGGGAAAGGCAACTTGAGACTTGGTGGGGAGCCGATCACATTAGCGTGTTTGTCGTTTGTTGGGTAAATTTGGGTAAATGCACTTACCCGGGTTTATGCGGCAGCTACAGATTCAGCAGACGGTTCCTTTCCTTGATCTGACGAAGCTATCAGACCTTAGAATGATGGATGCACGGTACCGGTTGAAATTCTTTGGAATGAAACGCTTCTGTTGCCTTTAGGTCGCACATTGTTGCGACTGAATATGTGTGCTGAGTGGAACGAGAGAGCAGTCAAGCATCCGGACAGTAATTGAGGAAGACAATTCATCCAAACGATTAACTAGGGGTGGAGAAGTGGGAGGGTTCCAGTCTTGGTCTAACGACCATACTCTGTGCGGATTTTTTCCCCTAATTGTTACTTTGACCATGAATCACCAGCTCGCTCGTTCCTCAAACTTCTCTTGGGGGTCGGTCGGCTTCCCTTCACACAACTCAAAGTCAGCCCACTGTTGCCACCTACTTCCACTGTCTCCATATATGTCTGCACTTCTTCGCTGGGGGATGTATCCTCGAGAGTCCCACATGGACTGACGCCTGATCCTCCTCATAGCCTGGGCTCCAGGATGGATCCTTCCCCCCATCCCTTTGGGGTCTGAACAGGTTATCTCTATCGGAAGTACGTCTCATGGAAAAAAAAATCCCTGACTGCGGCCAGGTCTGAATTGGAGCTCTCTCCAGGATCGACCATCTCCCCATCCCTTTTTTAGTCATGATTGAGATTGCAGAGGCTTTTTGTACTTGATAAATCTGACACTCTGTCTATCACGGCTCCGTGTCCACCGGACCAGGTTTATGGCATTGGTCACTGAAATTGTCCTCCCCTGACCTCTTGCCATCTCCATATGTTCTCTGGCCGAGACTTCCCACATGATGACCTCCTAGCCGTACCAAACTTTTATGGAAAAAAAAAACCACACTGTGACCAGTTCCCACGATCATTGTCTCTGAGGGGAGGTCTGTCAGCCAGGGCTGGAATGCCGTTCTCGCACCCGAAGAAGAAAATGTTCGAAGTATTGACGCATTCGAAACGCAGTGTCGCGATAAGTTTCTAATTTCGTATCTGGCCCCTTCGAGGGTCCTTGTGTTTGGTTAGCCTCCGGCAGCGCTGCTCTCCGTTCCTTTGTCGACGTCTGAAATCTAATCCATGGGGATGATAGCATTCTGAGCCCTGACCGTGTAGGGAGGTCGCCAGCAGGTACGCTGCAAGAATGCAGCCCCCCTCATGGGATGTGACTGACTCAGGTTCCCTTCTCCCCCTAATCGTTTCAGGTACGATTATGTCTTCCTCTTAGTGCTCGTTGTCAGCTTCCATTGGTGGGTTTTTTTTTTAATCAACTCCCCCGCAATTTTGTCTTTTGTTTTTTTAATATTGTTTTTTTCATTGTCACGAGTCGAATCACGTACAGAGGTGCCACACACATGGTAAGTAGAATTCTTTGCAAAACCAAATAAATAAAAAATGTCAAACGATTGTGTCCGTTTTGTTTTTTGGGGGAGGGGGTGCACTCGATTTTTTTTTCAGACCTTCAAAATATATAACATTCCAGTTTGCTCGGTCGGTAGGTAAAAAATCAACAAATTTTTTTTTTGTATCGGTTAGAAAATTACCGAACACTTTTTTTCCCCCAGTTTTACAAGATTTTCTTATTCAGAAATTTTTTTTTCAGATATGCGAATAAAAAAAACTGTATTATTGCGTTTTTTTTTGTGTTTTTTTTTTGGGGGGGGGGGGTAACTACGTACCAATATTTTGGAGGATGGGGGTACCGAACAATTTGGGGGTGGGGGGAACCAAGAGAAACCATTTTTTTTTAAAGATGCACACACATTTGTGTGTGGGGGGGGGGGCATTGCATGTTGTACCGAACACTTTTTTATGGTGGTATTTTTTTTTTTAGGACACAAATTTTTTTTCGGAGTCATTTTTTGTGGGGGTGGGGGACCAGAGAAACCAGTAGGGGTGGTGGTGTCCTGAAAAGGACTCATCATCATTTGAATATTTTTTTGTGTACTAATTTTTTTTTTGGGGGGGGGGGGGAGACAAAATTACCGAACTTTCTACGTACCAATTTTGTGGAGAGTGGAGGTACTGAACAATTTTTGTTTTCCAGTGAGTGGGTGTTTTTTTTGGGGGGGGGGGACCACATTTGTGGGGGGGGCTTCTTTGTTTGAAAAGGACTAGAAGATTTTAATGGGGGGGGAGTCATTTTTTCAGATTTGAGAAATTTTTTTTTTATATATCTTTTTTTTTTGTGGCGGGGGGGGGGGGGACCAGAGAAAACCAGTAGGGGTGGGGGAATGGGGGGTTTTGTTTGGGGGGGGGGGGGGATTTTGTACCGAAAACTTTTTTTTCCAGTTTTGCACAATGGTGGTATTTTTTTTTTAAGGACAAATTTTTTTTCTTTTTCAGAATTGGAGTCATTTTTTTTTTTCAGATTTTGTGAGGGGACCAGAGAAACCAGTAGGGGTGGGGGGTGCAGTGCATTTTTTGAAACCGTAACAATTTTTCCACATTTGAATATTTTTTGTGTACTAATTTTTTTTTTTTGGGGGGGGGGGTACCAATTTTTTGGAGAGTGGGGCTACCGAACAATTTTTGTTTTCCAGTGAGTGGGTGTTTTTTGGGGGGAGGGGAACAATTGTGGGTGGGGGAGCTAGGACTCACCGTAAACAAAAATTTTCCCACATTTTGAATATTTTTGTTTGGGGGGTGGGGAAGCGGGGATGTTTTTTTCCAGTTTTGCACATGTTTTAAGGACAAATTTTTTCTTTGACTATGGATCTTTTTTTGTGGGGGGGGACCAGAGAAACCAGTAGGGGTGGTGAAAAGGACTCCTCCATCATCAAGGAAGACGATTTTGAATGGGGTGGGGGGGGGCAGTGCATTTTTTTGAAACGTGCACATTTGAATATTTTTTGTGTACTAATTTTTGTTTTTTTTTTGGGGGGGGGGGGGGTAAATTACCGAACTTTACCGAACAACAATAACATTTTTGTGTGGATGGGCCAGGACTTGAATATTTTTAGTTTGGGGGGGGGGGGGGATGTTGTACCGAACACTTTTTTTTCCCAGTTTTGCACAATGGTGGTATTTTTTATGGAGGAGTCTTTTTTTTTCAGGCAGGAAGTGGGGGTCCTGAAAAGGACTCATCAAGCAAGAGTAATTTTTTTTTGGGGGGGGGGGGGGGGGTAACAAAAATACCGAACGTGCCATTTTTTTTTTAGGCAATGGGGGGGGGGGGGGCAGTAGTGAATTTCTTTGGAAACCAACAAAATTGTTTTCCACATCTGAAAAGAATCCCGAACGCTTTTTTTTTGCACAATGGTATTTTTTTTGGGGGGGGGGGGGGGGGCATTGAATTGTTTGGAAACTACAAAATTTTTCCACATTTGAAAAGAATCCCGAATGGTATTTTTTCTTTTTCAGAGAGGGATGGAGGCATTTTTTTCAGGCAGGGGAGCTCTATTTTTAACATTTTTTTTTTGGAGAGTGGTGTGTTTTTTTTTTGGGGGGGGGAGCTGGACCAAGGCAACATTTGTGTGTGTGGGGGGGGATAAATTTGAAATATACTACGTTTGTTTTTTGTGGGGGGGGGGTGGAAGTTTGTGCATTTTTTTTTTCTTTTTCGCAGTTTTTTTTTTTGTCTGTCAAAATTTTTATACTTTTTTCAGAGGAAAGGCCGGTTTGGGGGGGGGGGGGGGGGGGTTTGTATGAAAAAAAATCTTTGTACGGATAATAAAAGTTTTTTTTTTACTTTTTTCAGCTCCCGTGCGCATCCTGCCCGCAGTCGATACAATTTTTTGTACATTCGCTGTTTAATAAAAAAATTTTTACAATATAATTTTCCTCGTTTGTCTTTTTTTGTGATTTTTTTTTTTTTAGGCGCTGCGAAGCAAAATTACGAGAAATTAGTCCAAACCGAAAAAAAGACGGGGGAGGGGGGGCAACCGGGGGAAAAAAATAATTAAAAAAGGTGTCGGGTACGCAAAATTTTTTTATTTTTTTTATTATTTTTTTCTTTGGTGGGAAAATATTATTTTGGGAGCGTGAAAAAAAATGGGGGGGAGGGCGAAATTTCTTTTCCCCCCTCCGAACCTCCCCCCCCCCTCCCTGAAAGAATCGAGTGCGAACGCAGACCCCAAAATAATCGCAACGCAGGGTTAGGGTTAGGGTTAGGGTTAGGGTTTAGGGTTAGGGTTAGGGTTAGGGTTAGGGTTAGGGTTAGGGTTAGGGTTAGGGTTAGGGTTAGGGTTAGGGGGTTAGGGTTAGGGTTAGGGTTAGGGTTAGGGTTAGGGTTAGGGTTAGGGTTAGGGTTAGGGTTAGGGTTAGGGTTAGGGTTTAGGGTTAGGGTTAGGGTTAGGGTTAGGGTTAGGGTTAGGGTTAGGGTTAGGGTTAGGGGTTAGGGTTAGGGTTAGGGTTAGGGTTAGGGTTAGGGTTAGGGTTAGGGTTAGGGTTAGGGTTAGGGTTAGGGTTAGGGTTAGGGTTAGGGTTAGGGTTAGGGTTAGGGTTAGGGTTAGGGTTAGGGTTAGGGTTAGGGTTAGGGTTAGGGTTAGGGTTAGGGTTAGGGTTAGGGTTAGGGTTAGGGTTAGGGTTAGGGTTAGGGTTAGGGTTAGGGTTAGGGTTAGGGTTAGGGTTAGGGTTAGGGTTAGGGTTAGGGTTAGGGTTAGGGTTAGGGTTAGGGTTAGGGTTAGGGTTAGGGTTAGGGTTAGGGTTAGGGTTAGGGTTAGGGTTAGGGTTAGGGTTAGGGTTAGGGTTAGGGTTAGGGTTAGGGTTAGGGTTAGGGTTAGGGTTAGGGTTAGGGTTAGGGTTAGGGTTAGGTTAGGGTTAGGGTTAGGGTTAGGGTTAGGGTTAGGGTTAGGGTTAGGGTTAGGGTTAGGGTTAGGGTTAGGGTTAGGGTTAGGGTTAGGGTTAGGGTTAGGGTTAGGGTTAGGGTTAGGGTTAGGGTTAGGGTTAGGGTTAGGGTTAGGGTTAGGTTAGGGTTAGGGTTAGGGTTAGGGTTAGGGTTAGGGTTAGGGTTAGGGTTAGGGTTAGGGTTAGGGTTAGGGTTAGGGTTAGGGTTAGGGTTAGGGTTAGGGTTAGGGTTAGGGTTAGGGTTAGGGTTAGGGTTAGGGTTAGGGTTAGGGTTAGGGTTAGGGTTAGGGTTAGGGTTAGGGTTAGGGTTAGGGTTAGGGTTAGGGTTAGGGTTAGGGTTAGGGTTAGGGTTAGGGTTAGGGTTAGGGTTAGGGTTAGGGTTAGGGTTAGGGTTAGGGTTAGGGTTAGGGTTAGGGTTAGGGTTAGGGTTAGGGTTAGGGTTAGGGTTAGGGTTAGGGTTAGGGTTAGGGTTAGGGTTAGGGTTAGGGTTAGGGTTAGGGTTAGGGTTAGGGTTAGGGTTAGGGTTAGGGTTAGGGTTAGGGTTAGGGTTAGGGTTAGGGTTAGGGTTAGGGTTAGGGTTAGGGTTAGGGTTAGGGTTAGGGTTAGGGTTAGGGTTAGGGTTAGGGTTAGGGTTAGGGTTAGGGTTAGGGTTAGGGTTAGGGTTAGGGTTAGGGTTAGGGTTAGGGTTAGGGTTAGGGTTAGGGTTAGGGTTAGGGTTAGGGTTAGGGTTAGGGTTAGGGTTAGGGTTAGGGTTAGGGTTAGGTTAGGGTTAGGGTTAGGGTTAGGGTTAGGGTTAGGGTTAGGGTTAGGGTTAGGGTTAGGGTTAGGGTTAGGGTTAGGGTTAGGGTTAGGGTTAGGGTTAGGGTTAGGGTTAGGTTAGGGTTAGGGTTAGGGTTAGGGTTAGGGTTAGGGTTAGGGTTAGGGTTAGGGTTAGGGTTAGGGTTAGGGTTAGGGTTAGGGTTAGGGTTAGGGTTAGGGTTAGGGTTAGGGTTAGGGTTAGGGTTAGGGTTAGGGTTAGGGTTAGGGTTAGGGTTAGGGTTAGGGTTAGGGTTAGGGTTAGGGTTAGGGTTAGGGTTAGGGTTAGGGTTAGGGTTAGGGTTAGGGTTAGGGTTAGGGTTAGGGTTAGGGTTAGGGTTAGGGTTAGGGTTAGGGTTAGGTTAGGGTTAGGGTTAGGGTTAGGGTTAGGGTTAGGGTTAGGGTTAGGGTTAGGGTTAGGGTTAGGGTTAGGGTTAGGGTTAGGGTTAGGGTTAGGGTTAGGGTTAGGGTTAGGGTTAGGGTTAGGGTTAGGGTTAGGGTTAGGGTTAGGGTTAGGTTAGGGTTAGGGTTAGGGTTAGGGTTAGGGTTAGGGTTAGGGTTAGGGTTAGGGTTAGGGTTAGGGTTAGGGTTAGGGTTAGGGTTAGGGTTAGGGTTAGGGTTAGGGTTAGGGTTAGGGTTAGGGTTAGGGTTAGGGTTAGGGTTAGGGTTAGGGTTAGGGTTAGGGTTAGGGTTAGGGTTAGGGTTAGGGTTAGGGTTAGGGTTAGGGTTAGGGTTAGGGTTAGGGTTAGGGTTAGGGTTAGGGTTAGGGTTAGGGTTAGGGTTAGGGTTAGGGTTAGGGTTAGGGTTAGGGTTAGGGTTAGGTTAGGGTTAGGGTTAGGGTTAGGGTTAGGGTTAGGGTTAGGGTTAGGGTTAGGGTTAGGGTTAGGGTTAGGGTTAGGGTTAGGGTTAGGGTTAGGGTTAGGGTTAGGGTTAGGGTTAGGGTTAGGGTTAGGGTTAGGGTTAGGGTTAGGGTTAGGGTTAGGGTTAGGGTTAGGGTTAGGGTTAGGGTTAGGGTTAGGGTTAGGGTTAGGGTTAGGGTTAGGGTTAGGGTTAGGGTTAGGGTTAGGGTTAGGGTTAGGGTTAGGGTTAGGGTTAGGGTTAGGGTTAGGGTTAGGGTTAGGGTTAGGGTTAGGTTAGGGTTAGGGTTAGGGTTAGGGTTAGGTTAGGGTTAGGGTTAGGGTTAGGGTTAGGGTTAGGGTTAGGGTTAGGGTTAGGGTTAGGGTTAGGGTTAGGGTTAGGGTTAGGGTTAGGGTTAGGGTTAGGGTTAGGTTAGGGTTAGGGTTAGGGTTAGGGTTAGGGTTAGGGTTAGGGTTAGGGTTAGGGTTAGGGTTAGGGTTAGGGTTAGGGTTAGGGTTAGGGTTAGGGTTAGGGTTAGGGTTAGGGTTAGGGTTAGGGTTAGGGTTAGGGTTAGGGTTAGGGTTAGGGTTAGGGTTAGGGTTAGGGTTAGGGTTAGGGTTAGGGTTAGGGTTAGGGTTAGGGTTAGGGTTAGGGTTAGGGTTAGGGTTAGGGTTAGGGTTAGGGTTAGGGTTAGGGTTAGGGTTAGGGTTAGGGTTAGGGTTAGGGTTAGGGTTAGGGTTAGGGTTAGGGTTAGGGTTAGGGTTAGGGTTAGGGTTAGGGTTAGGGTTAGGGTTAGGGTTAGGGTTAGGGTTAGGGTTAGGGTTAGGGTTAGGGTTAGGGTTAGGGTTAGGGTTAGGGTTAGGGTTAGGGTTAGGGTTAGGGTTAGGGTTAGGGTTAGGGTTAGGGTTAGGGTTAGGGTTAGGGTTAGGGTTAGGTTAGGGTTAGGGTTAGGGTTAGGGTTAGGGTTAGGGTTAGGGTTAGGGTTAGGGTTAGGGTAGGGTTAGGGTTAGGGTTAGGGTTAGGGTTAGGGTTAGGGTTAGGGTTAGGGTTAGGGTTAGGGTTAGGGTT
>CAUVYP010000424.1:67500-93166 GCA_963556195.1 Sepiola atlantica | reverse complement strand
GATCTGGGCTCAAGGTCATATTGTAACGGTTCACGTCACCTCATGCTCAAGTCAGTCAAGGTCACCGTTTAATGGCCTGAGCAGTATCGAGTATGTCTGGGCTCAAGGTCATATTGTAAAGGTCACGGTCACCTCATGTCAAGGTCATGTCAAGGTCACCGTTTAATGGCCTGTGTTTTGAATGTCAAGGTCAAACGTCCACGATTTAATGGGAGACGCGTGTCTGTCAGACTTCACCCGCACGGAGTTAATGGCCTGTGTGTCTGGGCTCAAGGTCATATTGTAAAGGTCACGGTCACCTCATGTCAAGGTCATGTCAAGGTCATGTCAAGGTCACCGTTTAATGGCCTGTGTTTTGAATGTCAAGGTCAAACGTCCACGATTTAATGGGAGACGCGTGTCTGTCAGACTTCACCCGCACGGAGTTAATGGCCTGTGTGTCTGGGCTCAAGGTCATATTGTAAAGGTCACGGTCACCTCATGTCAAGGTCATGTCAAGGTCATGTCAAGGTCACCGTTTAATGGCCTGTGTTTTGAATGTCAAGGTCAAACGTCCACGATTTAATGGGAGACGCGTGTCTGTCAGACTTCACCCGCACGGAGTTAATGGCCTGTGTGTCTGGGCTCAAGGTCATATTGTAAAGGTCACGGTCACCTCATGTCAAGGTCATGTCAAGGTCATGTCAAGGTCACCGTTTAATGGCCTGTGTTTTGAATGTCAAGGTCAAACGTCCACGATTTAATGGGAGACGCGTGTCTGTCAGACTTCACCCGCACGGAGTTAATGGCATGTGTGTCTGGGCTCAAGGTCATATTGTAAAGGTCACGGTCACCTCATGTCAAGGTCATGTCAAGGTCATGTCAAGGTCACCGTTTAATGGCCTGTGTTTTGAATGTCAAGGTCAAACGTCCACGATTTAATGGGAGACGCGTGTCTGTCAGACTTCACCCGCACGGAGTTAATGGCCTGTGTGTCTGGGCTCAAGGTCATATTGTAAAGGTCACGGTCACCTCATGTCAAGGTCATGTCAAGGTCATGTCAAGGTCACCGTTTAATGGCCTGTGTTTGAATGTCAAGGTCAAACGTCCACGATTTAATGGGAGACGCGTGTCTGTCAGACTTCACCCGCACGGAGTTAATGGCCTGTGTGTCTGGGCTCAAGGTCATATTGTAAAGGTCACGGTCACCTCATGTCAAGGTCATGTCAAGGTCATGTCAAGGTCACCGTTTAATGGCCTGTGTTTTGAATGTCAAGGTCAAACGTCCACGATTTAATGGGAGACGCGTGTCTGTCAGACTTCACCCGCACGGAGTTAATGGCCTGTGTGTCTGGGCTCAAGGTCATATTGTAAAGGTCACGGTCACCTCATGTCAAGGTCATGTCAAGGTCATGTCAAGGTCACCGTTTAATGGCCTGTGTTTTGAATGTCAAGGTCAAACGTCCACGATTTAATGGGAGACGCGTGTCTGTCAGACTTCACCCGCACGGAGTTAATGGCCTGTGTGTCTGGGCTCAAGGTCATATTGTAAAGGTCACGGTCACCTCATGTCAAGGTCATGTCAAGGTCATGTCAAGGTCACCGTTTAATGGCCTGTGTTTTGAATGTCAAGGTCAAACGTCCACGATTTAATGGGAGACGCGTGTCTGTCAGACTTCACCCGCACGGAGTTAATGGCCTGTGTGTCTGGGCTCAAGGTCATATTGTAAAGGTCACGGTCACCTCATGTCAAGGTCATGTCAAGGGTCATAGGTCATGTAAAGGTCACCGTTTAATGGCCTGTGTTTTGAATGTCAAGGTCAAACGTCCACGATTTAATGGGAGACGCGTGTCTGTCAGACTTCACCCGCACGGAGTTAATGGCCTGTGTGTCTGGGCTCAAGGTCATATTGTAAAGGTCACGGTCACCTCATGTCAAGGTCATGTCAACATTGTCAAGGTCACCGTTTAATGGCCTGTGTTTTGAATGTCAAGGTCAAACGTCCACGATTTAATGGGAGACGCGTGTCTGTCAGACTTCACCCGCACGGAGTTAATGGCCTGTGTGTCTGGGCTCAAGGTCATATTGTAAAGGTCACGGTCACCTCATGTCAAGGTCATGTCAAGGTCATGTCAAGGTCACCGTTTAATGGCCTGTGTTTTGAATGTCAAGGTCAAACGTCCACGATTTAATGGGAGACGCGTGTCTGTCAGACTTCACCCGCACGGAGTTAATGGCCTGTGTGTCTGGGCTCAAGGTCATATTGTAAAGGTCACGGTCACCTCATGTCAAGGTCATGTCAAGGTCATGTCAAGGTCACCGTTTAATGGCCTGTGTTTTGAATGTCAAGGTCAAACGTCCACGATTTAATGGGAGACGCGTGTCTGTCAGACTTCACCCGCACGGAGTTAATGGCCTGTGTGTCTGGGCTCAAGGTCATATTGTAAAGGTCACGGTCACCTCATGTCAAGGTCATGTCAAGGTCATGTCAAGGTCACCGTTTAATGGCCTGTGTTTTGAATGTCAAGGTCAAACGTCCACGATTTAATGGGAGACGCGTGTCTGTCAGACTTCACCCGCACGGAGTTAATGGCCTGTGTGTCTGGGCTCAAGGTCATATTGTAAAGGTCACGGTCACCTCATGTCAAGGTCATGTCAAGGTCATGTCAAGGTCACCGTTTAATGGCCTGTGTTTTGAATGTCAAGGTCAAACGTCCACGATTTAATGGGAGACGCGTGTCTGTCAGACTTCACCCGCACGGAGTTAATGGCCTGTGTGTCTGGGCTCAAGGTCATATTGTAAAGGTCACGGTCACCTCATGTCAAGGTCATGTCAAGTCATGTCAAGGTCACCGTTTAATGGCCTGTGTTTTGAATGTCAAGGTCAAACGTCCACGATTTAATGGGAGACGCGTGTCTGTCAGACTTCACCCGCACGGAGTTAATGGCATGTGTGTCTGGGCTCAAGGTCATATTGTAAAGGTCACGGTCACCTCATGTCAAGGTCATGTCAAGGTCATGTCAAGGTCACCGTTTAATGGCCTGTGTTTTGAATGTCAAGGTCAAACGTCCACGATTTAATGGGAGACGCGTGTCTGTCAGACTTCACCCGCACGGAGTTAATGGCATGTGTGTCTGGGCTCAAGGTCATATTGTAAAGGTCACGGTCACCTCATGTCAAGGTCATAGTCAAGGTCACCGTTTAATGGCCTGTGTTTTGAATGTCAAGGTCAAACGTCCACGATTTA
Source organism: Sepiola atlantica (assembly GCA_963556195.1). Taxonomy (NCBI): domain Eukaryota; kingdom Metazoa; phylum Mollusca; class Cephalopoda; order Sepiida; family Sepiolidae; genus Sepiola; species Sepiola atlantica. The sequence goes on along the minus strand of CAUVYP010000424.1, from coordinate 89,938 downwards.
ATGGGAGACGCGTGTCTGTCAGACTTCACCCGCACGGAGTTAATGGCCTGTGTGTCTGGGCTCAAGGTCATATTGTAAAGGTCACGGTCACCTCATGTCAAGGTCATGTCAAGGTCATGTCAAGGTCACCGTTTTAATGGCCTGTGTTTTGAATGTCAAGGTCAAACGTCCACGATTTAATGGGAGACGCGTGTCTGTCAGACTTCACCCGCACGGAGTTAATGGCCTGTGTGTCTGGGCTCAAGGTCATATTGTAAAGGTCACGGTCACCTCATGTCAAGGTCATGTCAAGGTCATGTCAAGGTCACCGTTTAATGGCCTGTGTTTTGAATGTCAAGGTCAAACGTCCACGATTTAATGGGAGACGCGTGTCTGTCAGACTTCACCCGCACGGAGTTAATGGCCTGTGTGTCTGGGCTCAAGGTCATATTGTAAAGGTCACGGTCACCTCATGTCAAGGTCATGTCAAGGTCATGTCAAGGTCACCGTTTAATGGCCTGTGTTTTGAATGTCAAGGTCAAACGTCCACGATTTAATGGGAGACGCGTGTCTGTCAGACTTCACCCGCACGGAGTTAATGGCATGTGTGTCTGGGCTCAAGGTCATATTGTAAAGGTCACGGTCACCTCATGTCAAGGTCATGTCAAGGTCATGTCAAGGTCACCGTTTAATGGCCTGTGTTTTGAATGTCAAGGTCAAACGTCCACGATTTAATGGGAGACGCGTGTCTGTCAGACTTCACCCGCACGGAGTTAATGGCCTGTGTGTCTGGGCTCAAGGTCATATTGTAAAGGTCACGGTCACCTCATGTCAAGGTCATGTCAAGGTCATGTCAAGGTCACCGTTTAATGGCCTGTGTTTTGAATGTCAAGGTCAAACGTCCACGATTTAATGGGAGACGCGTGTCTGTCAGACTTCACCCGCACGGAGTTAATGGCCTGTGTGTCTGGGCTCAAGGTCATATTGTAAAGGTCACGGTCACCTCATGTCAAGGTCATGTCAAGGTCATGTCAAGGTCACCGTTTAATGGCCTGTGTTTTGAATGTCAAGGTCAAACGTCCACGATTTAATGGGAGACGCGTGTCTGTCAGACTTCACCCGCACGGAGTTAATGGCATGTGTGTCTGGGCTCAAGGTCATATTGTAAAGGTCACGGTCACCTCATGTCAAGGTCATGTCAAGGTCACCGTTTAATGGCCTGTGTTTTGAATGTCAAGGTCAAACGTCCACGATTTAATGGGAGACGCGTGTCTGTCAGACTTCACCCGCACGGAGTTAATGGCCTGTGTGTCTGGGCTCAAGGTCATATTGTAAAGGTCACGGTCACCTCATGTCAAGGTCATGTCAAGGTCATGTCAAGGTCACCGTTTAATTGCCTGTGTTTTGAATGTCAAGGTCAAACGTCCACGATTTAATGGGAGACGCGTGTCTGTCAGACTTCACCCGCACGGAGTTAATGGCCTGTGTGTCTGGGCTCAAGGTAATATTGTAAAGGTCACGGTCACCTCATGTCAAGGTCATGTCAAGGTCAAGTCAAGGTCACCGTTTAATGGCCTGTGTTTTGAATGTCAAGGTCAAACGTCCACGATTTAATGGGAGACGCGTGTCTGTCAGACTTCACCCGCACGGAGTTAATGGCATGTGTGTCTGGGCTCAAGGTCATATTGTAAAGGTCACGGTCACCTCATGTCAAGGTCATGTCAAGGTCATGTCAAGGTCACCGTTTAATGGCCTGTGTTTTGAATGTCAAGGTCAAACGTCCACGATTTAATGGGAGACGCGTGTCTGTCAGACTTCACCCGCACGGAGTTAATGGCCTGTGTGTCTGGGCTCAAGGTCATATTGTAAAGGTCACGGTCACCTCATGTCAAGGTCATGTCAAGGTCATGTCAAGGTCACCGTTTAATGGCCTGTGTTTTGAATGTCAAGGTCAAACGTCCACGATTTAATGGGAGACGCGTGTCTGTCAGACTTCACCCGCACGGAGTTAATGGCCTGTGTGTCTGAACTCAAGGTCATATTGTAAAGGTCACGGTCACCTCATGTCAAGGTCATGTCAAGGTCACCGTTTAATGGCCTGTGTTTTGAATGTCAAGGTCAAACGTCCACGATTTAATGGGAGACGCGTGTCTGTCAGACTTCACCCGCACGGAGTTAATGGCATGTGTGTCTGGGCTCAAGGTCATATTGTAAAGGTCACGGTCACCTCATGTCAAGGTCATGTAAAGGTCATGTCAAGGTCACCGTTTAATGGCCTGTGTTTTGAATGTCAAGGTCAAACGTCCACGATTTAATGGGAGACGCGTGTCTGTCAGACTTCACCCGCACGGAGTTAATGGCATGTGTGTCTGGGCTCAAGGTCATATTGTAAAGGTCACGGTCACCTCATGTCAAGGTCATGTCAAGGTCATGTCAAGGTCACCGTTTAATGGCCTGTGTTTTGAATGTCAAGGTCAAACGTCCACGATTTAATGGGAGACGCGTGTCTGTCAGACTTCACCCGCACGGAGTTAATGGCCTGTGTGTCTGGGCTCAAGGTCATATTGTAAAGGTCACGGTCACCTCATGTCAAGGTCATGTCAAGGTCATGTCAAGGTCACCGTTTAATGGCCTGTGTTTTGAATGTCAAGGTCAAACGTCCACGATTTAATGGGAGACGCGTGTCTGTCAGACTTCACCCGCACGGAGTTAATGGCCTGTGTGTCTGGGCTCAAGGTCATATTGTAAAGGTCACGGTCACCTCATGTCAAGGTCATGTCAAGGTCATGTCAAGGTCACCGTTTAATGGCCTGTGTTTTGAATGTCAAGGTCAAACGTCCACGATTTAATGGGAGACGCGTGTCTGTCAGACTTCACCCGCACGGAGTTAATGGCCTGTGTGTCTGGGCTCAAGGTCATATTGTAAAGGTCACGGTCACCTCATGTCAAGGTCATGTCAAGGTCATGTCAAGGTCACCGTTTAATGGCCTGTGTTTTGAATGTCAAGGTCAAACGTCCACGATTTAATGGGAGACGCGTGTCTGTCAGACTTCACCCGCACGGAGTTAATGGCCTGTGTGTCTGGGCTCAAGGTCATATTGTAAAGGTCACGGTCACCTCATGTCAAGGTCATGTCAAGGTCATGTCAAGGTCACCGTTTAATGGCCTGTGTTTTGAATGTCAAGGTCAAACGTCCACGATTTAATGGGAGACGCGTGTCTGTCAGACTTCACCCGCACGGAGTTAATGGCCTGTGTGTCTGAACTCAAGGTCATATTGTAAAGGTCACGGTCACCTCATGTCAAGGTCATGTCAAGGTCATGTCAAGGTCACCGTTTAATGGCCTGTGTTTTGAATGTCAAGGTCAAACGTCCACGATTTAATGGGAGACGCGTGTCTGTCAGACTTCACCCGCACGGAGTTAATGGCATGTGTGTCTGGGCTCAAGGTCATATTGTAAAGGTCACGGTCACCTCATGTCAAGGTCATGTCAAGGTCACCGTTTAATGGCCTGTGTTTTGAATGTCAAGGTCAAACGTCCACGATTTAATGGGAGACGCGTGTCTGTCAGACTTCACCCGCACGGAGTTAATGGCATGTGTGTCTGGGCTCAAGGTCATATTGTAAAGGTCACGGTCACCTCATGTCAAGGTCATGTCAAGGTCATGTCAAGGTCACCGTTTAATGGCCTGTGTTTTGAATGTCAAGGTCAAACGTCCACGATTTAATGGGAGACGCGTGTCTGTCAGACTTCACCCGCACGGAGTTAATGGCATGTGTGTCTGGGCTCAAGGTCATATTGTAAAGGTCACGGTCACCTCATGTCAAGGTCATGTCAAGGTCATGTCAAGGTCACCGTTTAATGGCCTGTGTTTTGAATGTCAAGGTCAAACGTCCACGATTTAATGGGAGACGCGTGTCTGTCAGACTTCACCCGCACGGAGTTAATGGCCTGTGTGTCTGGGCTCAAGGTCATATTGTAAAGGTCACGGTCACCTCATGTCAAGGTCATGTCAAGGTCATGTCAAGGTCACCGTTTAATGGCCTGTGTTTTGAATGTCAAGGTCAAACGTCCACGATTTAATGGGAGACGCGTGTCTGTCAGACTTCACCCGCACGGAGTTAATGGCCTGTGTGTCTGGGCTCAAGGTCATATTGTAAAGGTCACGGTCACCTCATGTCAAGGTCATGTCAAGGTCATGTCAAGGTCACCGTTTAATGGCCTGTGTTTTGAATGTCAAGGTCAAACGTCCACGATTTAATGGGAGACGCGTGTCTGTCAGACTTCACCCGCACGGAGTTAATGGCCTGTGTGTCTGGGCTCAAGGTCATATTGTAAAGGTCACGGTCACCTCATGTCAAGGTCATGTCAAGGTCATGTCAAGGTCACCGTTTAATGGCCTGTGTTTTGAATGTCAAGGTCAAACGTCCACGATTTAATGGGAGACGCGTGTCTGTCAGACTTCACCCGCACGGAGTTAATGGCATGTGTGTCTGGGCTCAAGGTCATATTGTAAAGGTCACGGTCACCTCATGTCAAGGTCATGTCAAGGTCATGTCAAGGTCACCGTTTAATGGCCTGTGTTTTGAATGTCAAGGTCAAACGTCCACGATTTAATGGGAGACGCGTGTCTGTCAGACTTCACCCGCACGGAGTTAATGGCCTGTGTGTCTGGGCTCAAGGTCATATTGTAAAGGTCACGGTCACCTCATGTCAAGGTCATGTCAAGGTCATGTCAAGGTCACCGTTTAATGGCCTGTGTTTTGAATGTCAAGGTCAAACGTCCACGATTTAATGGGAGACGCGTGTCTGTCAGACTTCACCCGCACGGAGTTAATGGCCTGTGTGTCTGGGCTCAAGGTCATATTGTAAAGGTCACGGTCACCTCATGTCAAGGTCATGTCAAGGTCATGTCAAGGTCACCGTTTAATGGCCTGTGTTTTGAATGTCAAGGTCAAACGTCCACGATTTAATGGGAGACGCGTGTCTGTCAGACTTCACCCGCACGGAGTTAATGGCCTGTGTGTCTGGGCTCAAGGTCATATTGTAAAGGTCACGGTCACCTCATGTCAAGGTCATGTCAAGGTCATGTCAAGGTCACCGTTTAATGGCCTGTGTTTTGAATGTCAAGGTCAAACGTCCACGATTTAATGGGAGACGCGTGTCTGTCAGACTTCACCCGCACGGAGTTAATGGCATGTGTGTCTGGGCTCAAGGTCATATTGTAAAGGTCACGGTCACCTCATGTCAAGGTCATGTCAAGGTCACCGTTTAATGGCCTGTGTTTTGAATGTCAAGGTCAAACGTCCACGATTTAATGGGAGACGCGTGTCTGTCAGACTTCACCCGCACGGAGTTAATGGCCTGTGTGTCTGGGCTCAAGGTCATATTGTAAAGGTCACGGTCACCTCATGTCAAGGTCATGTCAAGGTCATGTCAAGGTCACCGTTTAATGGCCTGTGTTTTGAATGTCAAGGTCAAACGTCCACGATTTAATGGGAGACGCGTGTCTGTCAGACTTCACCCGCACGGAGTTAATGGCCTGTGTGTCTGGGCTCAAGGTCATATTGTAAAGGTCACGGTCACCTCATGTCAAGGTCATGTCAAGGTCATGTCAAGGTCACCGTTTAATGGCCTGTGTTTTGAATGTCAAGGTCAAACGTCCACGATTTAATGGGAGACGCGTGTCTGTCAGACTTCACCCGCACGGAGTTAATGGCATGTGTGTCTGGGCTCAAGGTCATATTGTAAAGGTCACGGTCACCTCATGTCAAGGTCATGTCAAGGTCATGTCAAGGTCACCGTTTAATGGCCTGTGTTTTGAATGTCAAGGTCAAACGTCCACGATTTAATGGGAGACGCGTGTCTGTCAGACTTCACCCGCACGGAGTTAATGGCCTGTGTGTCTGGGCTCAAGGTCATATTGTAAAGGTCACGGTCACCTCATGTCAAGGTCATGTCAAGGTCATGTCAAGGTCACCGTTTAATGGCCTGTGTTTTGAATGTCAAGGTCAAACGTCCACGATTTAATGGGAGACGCGTGTCTGTCAGACTTCACCCGCACGGAGTTAATGGCCTGTGTGTCTGAACTCAAGGTCATATTGTAAAGGTCACGGTCACCTCATGTCAAGGTCATGTCAAGGTCACCGTTTAATGGCCTGTGTTTTGAATGTCAAGGTCAAACGTCCACGATTTAATGGGAGACGCGTGTCTGTCAGACTTCACCCGCACGGAGTTAATGGCATGTGTGTCTGGGCTCAAGGTCATATTGTAAAGGTCACGGTCACCTCATGTCAAGGTCATGTAAAGGTCATGTCAAGGTCACCGTTTAATGGCCTGTGTTTTGAATGTCAAGGTCAAACGTCCACGATTTAATGGGAGACGCGTGTCTGTCAGACTTCACCCGCACGGAGTTAATGGCCTGTGTGTCTGGGCTCAAGGTCATATTGTAAAGGTCACGGTCACCTCATGTCAAGGTCATGTCAAGGTCATGTCAAGGTCACCGTTTAATGGCCTGTGTTTTGAATGTCAAGGTCAAACGTCCACGATTTAATGGGAGACGCGTGTCTGTCAGACTTCACCCGCACGGAGTTAATGGCCTGTGTGTCTGGGCTCAAGGTCATATTGTAAAGGTCACGGTCACCTCATGTCAAGGTCATGTCAAGGTCATGTCAAGGTCACCGTTTAATGGCCTGTGTTTTGAATGTCAAGGTCAAACGTCCACGATTTAATGGGAGACGCGTGTCTGTCAGACTTCACCCGCACGGAGTTAATGGCATGTGTGTCTGGGCTCAAGGTCATATTGTAAAGGTCACGGTCACCTCATGTCAAGGTCATGTCAAGGTCACCGTTTAATGGCCTGTGTTTTGAATGTCAAGGTCAAACGTCCACGATTTAATGGGAGACGCGTGTCTGTCAGACTTCACCCGCACGGAGTTAATGGCCTGTGTGTCTGGGCTCAAGGTCATATTGTAAAGGTCACGGTCACCTCATGTCAAGGTCATGTCAAGGTCATGTCAAGGTCACCGTTTAATGGCCTGTGTTTTGAATGTCAAGGTCAGACCACCACGAATTAATGGGAGACGCGTGTCTGTCACAGTTCACCCGCACAGAGTTAATGGCATGTGTGTCTGGGCTCAAGGTCATATTGTAAAGGTCACGGTCACCTCATGTCAAGGTCATGTCAAGGTCACCGTTTAATGGCCTGTGTTTTGAATGTCAAGGTCAAATTGTGTAGGTCACGGTCATGTTTGGAATAAATACTAATGTTTGGCATGTATGATACAAATACTAGCATCTAAAATTATGTGTGAAATGAATCGAAAAGTGAACTTACTGCTGTTTCGTTGTCGTGCTCTGTTGTAAACTACATGTTACTTGCGACAGCATTTGGCATCAACTAGTGCACAGAATTCTTCTCCCATCTCTGTCATGGTTGTGTATAGTGTAAAAGATGTACATACCTTAAAATATAAACATATATACCAGAACTTTAGATTTTACTGACCATTTTTATTTCATTTTTTCTGTGTACACTTATCTATCAGGCTGCTAGAGAATTCTGAGGTTTTTGGAAAAAATTTCCAAATATTTTACATTTTAGGAGGGGGGATCATTTTCCAATGTTAATTCAACGTAGACTGATCCCCCTCTTTTTGACCATCTCAATTTTTTTTAAAATCTTTTTCGGTGTACAATTATCTATCATGTCGCGAGAGAATACCGGGTGTTTTGGAAATAAATTTTAAAAAATTGAGATTTAACGACGTAAAACGCTGTGAAAAACGGACTGATCCCCCGTCTTAAAATCTAAATTTTTTTTAATTTCTTTCTAAAAACCCCGAAATTCTCTTGCGACATGATAGGTAATTGTAAACAGAAGAATAATTTAAAAAATTTGAGATGGTCAAAAAGAGGGGGATCAGTCTACGTTGGATTTACATTGAAAACTGATCCCCGTCTTTAAATATCAATTTTTTAAATTTCTTTCCAAAACCCCCGGAATTCTCTATTGACATTTTTTTAAATTGAGATGGTCAAAAAGAGGGGGATCAGTCTACGTTGAATTAACATTGGAAACTGATCCCTCCTCCTAAAATGTAAAATAGTTGAAAAAAATTCCAAAAACGTCGGAATTCTCTAGAAAAGAAAAATGGTCAGTAAAAAGTTGTGAAAAACGGACAGTGGTTAAAGACGAACATGTGCCAACAAATAAATGTTACCAAAGGCAAGATAAATTAAAAAATAGTCGTTGTATTAAGAATAAACAATTTCTAAATTAGGAATCCTTCTCTAAAAAATTAAGAAACAGACGGCATTTATAACGACAGCTAACAAAACGATAAAACAAAACAAAAACAAATAGGCAACAAATAAATGTTACCAAAAGCAAGATAAATTAAAAATAGTCGTTGTATTAAGAATAAACAATTTGAAAATTAGGAATCCTTCTCTCAAAAATTCAGAAACAGACGGCATTTATAACGATAGCTAACAAAACGATAAAACAAATAAACAAATAAATGTTACCAAAGGCAAGATAAGTTACTTTAAATTCTGTTAGACAAAAAGTTCGGTTCAAATTCTGTAGAAGTAATCTTTTTTTCGATTATACAAAACATAGATAAATTGATAAATATTCATAGATATGCATTAACATATAAATAGATAGATAGATAGATAGATAGATAGATAGATAGATAGATAGATAGATAGATAGATAGATAGATAGATAGCGTACTTTTTGTCAGTCACTTTTGACGGGGGGGGGGGGGGATACACAAGTAAAGTTTTTCCAAATAATGAACCTTCTAGGAAAACATGGGTTTTTTTCTCTCTATCTTAAGAAAGTATCGTTTATCTGGGCAAGATAAGTTACTTTAAATTCTGTTAGACAAAAAGTTCGGTTCAAATTCTGTAGAAGTAATCTTTTTTTCGATTATACAAAACATAGATAAATTGATAAATATTCATAGATATGCATTAACATATAAATAGATAGATAGATAGATAGATAGATAGATAGATATTCATATATATATATATGTGTGTGTGTGTGTGTGTGTGTGTGTATGTATATGTATGTATATATATATATATATATATATATAGATAGATAGATAGATAGATATTCATATATATATATATATGTGTGTGTGTGTGTGTGTGTGTGTGTATATACATACAGATAGATAGATAGATAGATAGATAGATAGATAGATAGATAGATAGATAGATAGATAGATAGATAGCGTACTTTTTGTCAGTCACTTTTGACGGGGGAAGGATACACAAGTAAAGTTTTTCTAAATAATTAACCTTCTGGTCTTTTTCTCTCTAACTAAGTATCGTTTATTGCGCGCACATCTTCCTCCCAGGCTTCGCCTCTCCTCTTTGGGGTGGAGTAAGTTTATTGCTTACTGTCTGAGGCGCCCCTACCGGGGAATGCCGACGGGGCTGCCCAGGCAATTTTTAAATGGCCAGAGTGCTCACCTCTCGAGCGCTGGCTTTTAACCCCACTTGCTCGACCCGATCTTGGGTCACATCTTACTTGTGGGAGTAAGATAAAACTGGCCTTGTGCCTAACTCCGCGAGGAGTAAATACACATCTGCACCAATGGACACTTGAGTTCAACGCGTTCACTTTATCGGTCGTGTGAGTATGCTAACAAAACGATAAAACAAATAGGCAACAAATAAATGTTACCAAAGGCAAGATAAGTTAAAAATAGTCTTAATAAACAATTTCTAAATTAGGAATCCTTCTCTCAAAAATTCAGAAACAGGCGGCATTCATAACGACAGCAAACAAAACGAAAAAAACAAAAAAACAAAACAAATAGACAACAAATAACTGTTACCAAAGGCAAGATAAGTTACAGTTCTGTTCTACAAAACTGGATAAGTTTATTTGTGTTTTAAGTTATTTTAAAGAGTTTTTTTTTGTTCAAAACAAACCTGGTGCGATTTAAATTATTATTTAAAAAAAAAAAGAAATTGTCACTATGTCAAAAAAATGCCACAAAATTCTTACCTCGTGTGAATTCTGAATTTATGTGAAAAGCCATCACGTGACGTCCCCTGCCCGCTCAGCGCCTTTCTTTCTTTCTTTCTTTCTTTATTCTTTCTTTATTCTTTCTTTCTAACATTCATTTTCTAACATGCCCCTTTAAGGAACGATTAAAAAAAACCTTTCAAACAAAATATTCACGTGCGTCAGTTTCCAGTGTAAAACAAAGCCAAATGAATTTCATTTAAACTCATTACAACGATTGCCCCCATATGACCCCTGCCCCCTCTCCTCCCTACTTTACACTTAAGGTTAAAAAAGGGGCCACCTTATTCGTAGGCGAGGACATTTTTTTTTAGTCTCTGAAATTTAATACTAATGGAACGAACTTGTAATGGAGATTTGATATCTCCATTGAAAATGAAAATCTACAGCAAACATAATTGGTTTTCTATTTCAATTATTTTTTATTTACTGCCAATATTTCATTTCTTTTATTTGCCTCTTTTATTTAACTGGCTTTGCAAACTCACATTTTTCTGATTCAAACAATTCAAATAATTATAAATATTTGTATATATATTTGAATAAAAATTCGAATAAAATCAGTATATAGGCGACAATATATTGAGTATTGGGAGACAATGGACAATCCATGTAAGGAAATTAGTTGACAATTGTCTAGCTTTTTTTCTTTTTCGGGTAAATACTGCCCCCCCCCACTCTCTCTCTCTATCTTTCCTGCTAGGGCTTAAATAATATTACTACTTGTAGTGCTATACCCTTTTGTTTATAATGAACTAATCATATAGATACCTTATGAAATAAGAGCGGGATTTCGAACAACATACAAGGAAGGGTGAGAGTGATAGAAAGACACTTAATAGGAGATGGGTGGGTCATGTCGTGAGTTAATTGCAAATTACAGCCAATTAGAACAATGAAGTGTTTTTACAAACATCAATTCCAAAACCGAGGAATATTTTAGCATGTATTTTGTGTGAAAAAATATGTAGTCTTCATTCCTGCATTTTTCGTGTACGCTGAAACTTGTAACATATCAGTTTGAATAGTGTTCAAAAAATCAGCAAGGGGAATAATTCATACTCTGTATAAATTTCTACCACTCTTTTCCTATATATATATATATATATATATATATATATATATATATATATATATATATATATATATATATATATATATATATATATAAAAACGCACATATATATATATAAACACGTACATATATATGTATATATATATATTTATATATATATATATATATAAATATAGACTACACACACACACACACATATATATATATATATATATATATATATATATATGTGTGTGTGTGTGTGTGTGTGTAGTAAGCTATGAAAGTATATTTATGGGAATTAAGCTACACAGAGGCTTCCGCGTTTCATCCCCCGTAGGGGGGGTCTTCAGGCTTAAAACATAGAGTTATGTTTGCCGGGTGTTTGTATATAAAAGCACCCGGCAAAATAACTCCATGCATTTTAGCCTGAAGACTCCCCCGGGTATGAAACTCGGGAGCCTTTGTGTAGCTTAATTGCCATAAATATATTTTCATAGATTACTACCTAGCTCTACTTACGTATCGAGCACTCTTGAAGTAAATACTGAAAATTGATACATAAAAAATTATATCTCCTTATAAAATTTTATGTGGATACATGAAATACATATATATATATATATATATATACCTATTTATACACACACACACATACCTATATATATATATATATATATATATATATATATATATATGTATACATATATATACATATATATATATATGTGTGTGCATACATATATATATGTATACAGATATATATCTCTCTATATATGTATATATATGTATGTATGTATATATATATATATATATATATATATATATATATATATATATATATATGCCACATATATATACATATTACATGTATGCATATATGTGTACATATATATATTATATATTTATATATGTGTATACATATATATATATGTGTACATATATACATGTGTATATACATATATGTTTATATAAGAAAAAACGGTTGATATGCCACAAAACAGCCAAACCCAACAAGGAAAGACGAGAAAAGTTTTTATTTTTTTATTTTTACGTACGGCGATTTGCAAACACGTGCAGTGATTTGGCGAGGCCAACAAACGGCCTCGCCAAATCACTGCCCAACCCCTTCCCTTCCTCCCTTTTCTCTCGACTTTGAAAAGACAGTCGAGTGTTAATTCATTTCAAAGGAACAACGGACGCTACAACCCTTTGATGTACACATGACATGTCGCCATTGAAACTGTTACTGTCTGGCAACATATCCGTTTATCGACGACGAAAGAAAACTTTCAAGCTAATAAAATTAGTTAAAATTATTGAGCTCTTTCTGAAATAAAGAAAAACAAAAAAGCCTCTGTACATGAAGTGATTTAAAAAATATCCTATTTAAAAATATCAATGTGAAATAGCTGTTCAGTAATTAACTCAAAAATAAAAATGAGATTCTACTTTTTTTAGGCGATTACATCTAAAATAGTCTGTGTGTTTTTTTATTTCATTTCAGGAACCCGGGTTCAATTTTGTGGAGTCGCATTAATATAAACACATGATAGATATCATTTACCAACAACGTCTTTTTACTATTTTATGACCTTGTAAAACGCTGTCATCGTGGAAGTCTGTGGAAACAGCTCCCAGACCTGGTTGTCCAGCTTCTGCCAGTGATCAGGCATCTGTCCGTCAAGTTGAGGCTGCCATTATGGAAGATCGACGCATTACTATTCGCCAAATAGCCCAAGAAGTCAAGGGTCTATGAAACTATCATTCATGACCATTTGCATATGCATAAGGTGCCTGCTAGATGTATTCCCAGGTTGTTCGCACCTTTCCAGAAGGTCGAGTGATCGAGGATGAATTTGGAGATGTGTCAGGAAGATGAGTCAAAGTTTTTCAAAAGACTCATTACACAGGATGGAACTATGATACAGAGACCAGTCAAAGCAGTGGAAGCACTTGGACCCACCACCTCCAAAGGAGGCAAGGGTGCAACCCTCCGCTGGCAATGTCATGCTCACAATCTTCTGGGACCAGGGCGGAGTAGTGATGACAGATTTCCTGGCAAAGGTTACCACAATGAGAGCAGTCTATTACGCTTCACTTTTGATAAAATTAAGAGAAGCTATCAAAATCAAGAGGCGGGGCAAGATTAGCAAAGGCATCCTCCTCCTGCAGGACAACGCATGTCGCCAGATCAGTGGCACGGGCGTGTGGCTATGGAAATCCTCCTCCATCCCCCTTCTCTCCTGACCTTGCACCCTCTGACTTTCATCTCTTCCCAGCCATGAAGTTGTTTTTGAAAGGAAAGCGTTCCCCAGATGATGCAGCCTTGATTTTTGAAGTTACGACGTGGTTGGAAGACCGACCTGGGGTGTTCTACAAAAACGGTGTCCAGAGCTGCAACAAACGATGGGAGAAATGCATAACTCTGGGTGGTTCTATATCTTCAAAACCCCTCTGTCTCTCTCTCTCTCTCTCTCTCTCTCTCTCTCTCTCTCTCTAGATATGGTCATTACTTAGGTCGAGACACACCAAGAATTATTTACTTTATTTGAACTCGAGTTTCAATATATCTTCAACGCCCTCATAACACTGACGTCTTTCTCCGTAGATAGGGCCTTCACTCAGGTCGAGACATACCAAGAACTCGAATTTTCATATATCTTCAACGCCCTCATAACACTGATGTCTTTCTCTGTAGATAGCGCCTTCACTTAGGTCGAGACATACCAGGAATTATGTCTTTATTTTAACTCGAATTTCAATATATCTTAAACGCCCTCATAACACTGACGTCTTTCTCCGTAGATAGGGCCTTCACTCAGGTCGAGACATACCAAGAACTCGAATTTTCATATATCTTCAACGCCCTCATAACACTGATGTCTTTCTCTGTAGATAGCGCCTTCACTTAGGTCGAGACATACCAGGAATTATGTCTTTATTTTAACTCGAATTTCAATATATCTTAAACGCCCTCATAACACTGACGTCTTTCTCTGTAGATAGGGCCTTCACACAGGTCGAGAGATACCAAGAATTATGTCTTTATTTTAACTCGAATTTCAATATATCTTCAACGCCCTCATAACACTGACGTCTTTCTCTGTAGATGGGGCCTTCACTTTGGTCGAGACATACCAAGAATTATGTCTTTATTTTAACTCGAATTTCAATATATCTTCAACGCCCTCATAACACTTACGTCTTTCTCTGTAGATAGGGCCTTCACTCGGGTCGAGACATACCAAGAATTATGTCTTTATTTTAACTCGAATTTTCATATATCTTCAACGCCCTCATAACACTGACGTCTTTCTCCGTAGATAGGGCCTTCACTCAGGCTGAGACATACCAAGAATTATGTCTTTATTTTAACTCGAATTTCAATATATCTTCAACGCCCTCATAACACTGACGTCTTTCTCCGTAGATAGGGCCTTCACTCAGGTCGAGACATACCAGGAATTATGTCTTTATTTTAACTCAGATTTCAATATATCTTCAACGCCCTACTAACACTGACGTCTTTCTCCGTAGATAGGGCCTTCACTCAGGCTGAGACATCCGAAGAACTCGAATTTTCATATATCTTCAACGCCCTCATAACACTGACGTCTTTCTCCGTAGATAGGGCCTTCACACAGGTCGAGAGATACCAAGAATTATGTCTTTATTTTAACTCGAATTTCAATATATCTTCAACGCCCTCATAACACTGACGTCTTTCTCTGTAGATGGGGCCTTCACTTTGGTCGAGACATACCAAGAATTATGTCTTTATTTTAACTCGAATTTCAATATATCTTCAACGCCCTCATAACACTTACGTCTTTCTCTGTAGATAGGGCCTTCACTCGGGTCGAGACATACCAAGAATTATGTCTTTATTTTAACTCGAATTTTCATATATCTTCAACGCCCTCATAACACTGACGTCTTTCTCCGTAGATAGGGCCTTCACTCAGGCTGAGACATACCAAGAATTATGTCTTTATTTTAACTCGAATTTCAATATATCTTCAACGCCCTCATAACACTGACGTCTTTCTCCGTAGATAGGGCCTTCACTCAGGTCGAGACATACCAGGAATTATGTCTTTATTTTAACTCAGATTTCAATATATCTTCAACGCCCTACTAACACTGACGTCTTTCTCCGTAGATAGGGCCTTCACTCAGGCTGAGACATCCGAAGAACTCGAATTTTCATATATCTTCAACGCCCTCATAACACTGACGTCTTTCTCCGTAGATAGGGCCTTCACTCGGGTCGAGACATACCAAGAATTATGTCTTTATTTTAACTCGAATTTCAATATATCTTCAACGCCCTCATAACACTGACGTCTTTCTCCGTAGATAGGGCCTTCACTCAGGTCGAGACATACCAAGAACTCGAATTTTCATATATCTTCAACGCCCTCATAACACTGATGTCTTTCTCTGTAGATAGCGCCTTCACTTAGGTCGAGACATACCAGGAATTATGTCTTTATTTTAACTCGACTTTCAATATATCTTCAACGCCCTCATAACACTGACGTCTTTCTCTGTAGATAGGGCCTTCACACAGGTCGAGAGATACCAAGAATTATGTCTTTATTTTAACTCGAATTTCAATATATCTTCAACGCCCTCATAACACTGACGTCTTTCTCTGTAGATGGGGCCTCCACTTAGGTCGAGACATACCAAGAATTATATCTTTATTTTAACTCGAATTTTCATATATCTTCAACGCCCTCATAACACTGACGTCTTTCTCCGTAGATAGGGCCTTCACTCAGGTCGAGACATACCAGGAATTATGTCTTTATTTTAACTCGAATTTCAATATATCTTCAACGCCCTCATAACACTGACGTCTTTCTCCGTAGATAGGGCCTTCACTCAGGTCGAGACATACCAAGAACTCGAATTTTCATATATCTTCAACGCCCTCATAACACTGATGTCTTTCTCTGTAGATAGCGCCTTCACTTAGGTCGAGACATACCAGGAATTATGTCTTTATTTTAACTCGAATTTTCATATATCTTCAACGCCCTCATAACACTGACGTCTTTCTCCGTAGATAGGGCCTTCACTCAGGTCGAGACATTCCAAGAACTCGAATTTTGATATATCTTCAACGCCCTCATAACACTGATGTCTTTCTCTGTAGATAGCGCCTTCACTTAGGTCGAGACATACCAGGAATTATGTTTTTATTTTAACTCCAATTTCAATATATCTTCAACGCCCTCATAACACTGACGCATTTCTCCGTAGATAGGGCCGTCACTTAGGTCGAGACATACCAAGAACTCGAATTTTCATATATCTTCAACGCCCTCCTAACACTGACGTCTTTCTCTGTAGATGGGGCCTTCACTTAGGCTGAGACATACCAAGAATTATGTTGTTATTTTAACTCGAATTTTCATATATCTTCAACGCCCTCATAACACTGACGTCTTTCTCCGTAGATAGGGCCTTCACTCAGGTCGAGACATACGAAGAACTCGAATTTTCATATATCTTCAACGCCCTCATAACACTAACGTCTTTCTCTGTAGATAGGGCCTTCACTTAGGTCGAGACATACCAAGAATTATTTTCTTTATTTTAACTCGAGTTTCAATATATCTTCAAAGCCCTCATAACACTTAGGTCTCTCTCTGTTGATATGGCCTTCACTTAGGTCGAGACATACCGAGAATTATTTCCTTTATTTTAACTCGAGTTTCAATATATCTTCAAAGCCCTCATAACACTTAGGTCTCTCTCTGTGGATATGGCCTTCACTTAGGTCGAGACATACCGAGAATTATTTCCTTTATTTTAACTCGAGTTTCAATATATCTTCAAAGCCCTCATAACACTTAGGTCTCTCTCTGTTGATATGGCCTTCACTTAGGTCGAGACATACCGAGAATTATTTTCTTTATTTTAACTCGAGTTTCAATATATCTTCAAAGCCCTCATAACACTTAGGTCTCTCTCTGTGGATATGGCCTTCACTTAGGTCGAGACATACCGAGAATTATTTTCTTTATTTTAACTCGAGTTTCAATATATCTTCAAAGCATTCATAATAAGATAACACTAACGTCTCTCTCTTGGTATATGGCCATAAACTTAGCTCGAGACACACCAAGAATTATGGTCTTTCAACCGGACAACGTGTCATTTCAAACACATGGCTTGCGTTCGGAAACTCTCTGGTGTCCCTGTTGGCTGCACCCGTACGCCAGCTCTGAAAAACGGACATAAAAAACTTTGACGATTCGTTGCGACATTTTCCGTTTTCAAATACTGATTTGATGATGTTATGGTAAGGGGAGTTTCAACGTCTCTCTCCTTGTGGATATGGCCATCACTTACGTAGACTCACACCAAGTATTATCGTCTTTCAATCGGACGACATGTCTTTTCAAACACATGGCTTTTGATCCGTTCGAAAACTCTCTGGCTGTCGCCAATAGCTACCGAAGAGTGTGTTCCTCTCAACATATATTTATAAACCGTTTGGTGTAACAACCCCCAGACTCGTGTCGCTGTTAGCGGGGCCTCGACCGCAAACCTGAAAAACAGACATCAAAAGAAATTGACGATTCGTTACGACCTTTTCGGATTTCAAACAATCATTTTATGGTAAGGGGAGTTTCAACGTCTCTCTCTTTTCATATCGTCATCACTTACATCGACACACACCAAGTGTAATTCTTCTTCAACCGGACGACGTGTCTCTTCAAACACATGGCTTTTGATGCGTTCGAAAACTCTCCGGCTGTCGCCAATAGCTACCGAAGAGTGTGTTCGTCTCAACATATATTTATAAACCGTTTGGTGTAACAACCCCCAGAACTCGCGTCGCTGTTGGCTACGCCCCGCCCCCGAGCCAAAAGAACAGTCATAAAAAAAACTTTGACGATTCGTTGCGACCTTTTCGGAGTTCAAAGAATGA
Source organism: Sepiola atlantica (assembly GCA_963556195.1). NCBI lineage: Eukaryota > Metazoa > Mollusca > Cephalopoda > Sepiida > Sepiolidae > Sepiola > Sepiola atlantica. Next base: position 71,898 of record CAUVYP010000424.1, on the reverse strand, counting down.
TTTTATGGTAAGGGGAGACATACGCACACGACCGGTAAAATGAACGCGTTGAACTCAAGTGTCCATGGGTGCAGATGTGCGCGGAAATAAACGAACCTTTCTTAAGATAGAGAGAAAAAAGTGACTGACAAAAAGTACGCTATCTATCTATCTATCTATCTATCTATCTATCTATCTATCTATCTATCTATCTATCTATCTATCTACACACACACACACACACACACACACACACACACACACACATATATATGAATATCTATCTATCTATCTATCTATATATATATATATATATATATATATACATACATATACACACACACACACACACACACACATATATATATATATATATATATATATATATATATATATATATATATATATATGAATATCTATCTATCTATCTATCTATCTATTTATATGTTAATGCATATCTATGAATATTTATCAATTTATCTATCTTTTGTATAATCGAAAAAAAGATTACTTCTACAGAATTTGAACCGAACTTTTTGTCTAACAGAATTTAAAGTAACTTATCTTGCTTTTGGTAACATTTATTTGTTGTTTATTTGTTTTTTTCGACTGAGGTAAATGTTGTCTCTCAAGATCTACATTTATCCCACATGAAGGAGGCGATAAAAACACACACAGACAATAACAGCAAATAGTCTAACACCTTCATTTTGAATCATCATTTAAAAAAAATATTTGTTAAATCCTATTTCAGTCACCCAAATTATTACTTAAACCGTGTTTTAGTAAAACAAATTAAAAGAAAATGTTTTTATGAATTTTTGAGATGAGGATTGATAATTTGTATAATTCGGACTACTATTCTCATCCAGGAGTATTTTTCCTTTCATTTCGTGTTAATTCCTATTTAAATTATTTAAAGTGAAATAAAAATTACATATAATTTAAGACCACAATTTTATTAAAAAATAAACAATGAAGCGACTTTTGCCAGCCTTTATTTCACTGTTATTTTTTTTCTTTTTATCTGCGAAGATATATATATATATATATATATATATATATATATATATATATATATATATATATATATATATATATATGTACATATATATACATATATATATATGTGTGTATATATATATGTATGCTAACACATATATATGTATATATATGTATACATATATATATATATACATGTGTGTGTGTGTGTGTTTAAATAGGTATATATATATATATGTATTTCCTGTATCCACATAAAATTTTATAAGGAGATATAATTTTTTATGTATCAATTTTCAGTATTTACTCCAAGAGTGCTCGATACGTAAGTAGAGCTATGAAAATATATTTATGGCAATTAAGCTACACAGAGGCTCCCGCGTTTCATCCCCGGGGGGGGGGGGAGTCTTCAGGCTAAAATGCATGGTGTTTATTTTCCGGGTGTTTTTATATACAAACTCTCGGCAAACATAACTCCATGCTTTTAAGCCTGAAGACTCCCCCCCCCCCTTCTCCGGGGGATGAAACGCGGGAGCCTCTGTGTAGCTTAATTCCCGTTAATATATTTTCATAGCTTACTATTTATATATATATATATATATGTGTGTGTGTGTGTGTGTAGTCATATATATATATGTATGTGTGTGTGTAGTCATATATATATATATATATATATATACATACATATATATAGAGATATATATCTGTATACATATATATATGTGTGTATATATATATGTATGCACACACACACACATATATATATATATATATATATATATATATATATATATATATGTGTGTGTGTGTGTGTGTGTGTGTGTGTGTGTGTGTGTGTGTATATATATAAATAGGTATATATATGTATTTCATGTATCCACATAAAATTTTATAAGGAGATATAATTGTTTATGTATCAATTTTCAGTATTTACTTCAAGAGTGCTCGATACGTAAGTAGAGCTAGGTAGTAAGCTATGAAAATATATTTATGGCAATTAAGCTACACAGAGGCTCCCGCGTTTCATCCCCGGGGGGAGTCTTCATGCTAAAATGCATGGAGTTATTTCGCCGGGTGCTTTTATATACAAACACCCGGCAAACATAACTCTATGCTTTTAAGCCTGAAGACCCCCCCCCCCCCCAGGGGGATGAAACGCGGAAGCCTTTGTGTAGCTTAATTCCCATAAATATATTTTCATAGCTTACTATATATATATATATATATATATATATATATATATATATATATATATATATATGTGTGTGTGTGTGTGGTCATATATATGTATGTGTGTGTGTAGTCATATATACGATCATCACGAATAGTAGTAGTAGTAGTAGTAGTAGTAGTAGTAACAGCATTCTTTTTTTTTACTTTTTTATTCGACAACATGAGTTTAAAATCCATCATGGCCAGCACCGTCGTAGTAGGATTTTTTTTTTTTACTTTTTTATTCCATATATTCTTGCTAAAAATAGGTGAGTGTTGCCATGGCGACCGGGCAGAGAGAAAGGGGAGGAGTGGGCAGTGATTTGGTGACGCCGACAAATTTGACAATCAAACACGCGAGCGGAAATAAATGTTCTTTCTTCGCGCGGGCGAAAAAGGTTTCTCTTCTCACTTCAGTATTGGAGACAATGGACAATGCATGCATTTTTTTTTCTTTTTCGCCCGTCTCTCTCCTACTACGGGTTAAATAATATTACTACCCTTTTGTTTATACTGGACTTTGCTTTGTCACTTCACCTATAGGTGAGGATGGTCTGACTTGCTATTTGCTTTCTCCTTTCACATAAGAAATACATAAAACAATCATGCATAGTTCCATGTAGGAAAAGTGTGTTAGGAATTTACGCAGAAATAAATTATTCCCCTTGCTTATTTTTCCGAATTTAAATCTAATAAATGTGGCCATATATATATATATACTTTCATTCAGTCACGCAGAGTGTCTAGTCTAAGAAACGAGAAACAACATAACTTTCACTAATACCCTGAGGAAATATATGAATCTGTATATCCTCTCCAAAGCTATGAATTAAATAGTAGGGCAGACTGTACGCTGAAACTTTGATCTAAGTTCTCTTAGATCAAAGTTTCAGCGTACAGTCTGCCCTACTATTTAAAACAGCATTACATTTTCTAAAACCCTTAGGAAAGGTATGAACCCATATATTCTCCCCTCCCCCCTACAGTTATGAATTGAATAGTCAGTCCTCACCAGCTCTACCTCCCCTGTCTAGAGTGCTCATTTCCGGAGTGTTTATTTAACACAAAGATATCAGTGTAGTTTTTAAAACGACCTTAGTAATTATTATCTCAGGCCCATATTTTTTGTACGTCAGCTAGTAAACATTTTGAATAAATTCTATTTTTCGCCGGCTCGGCTCGCAGAACGTGTCGTCAAAATCATTCGATATTATTTCAACTTTTCTTTCCAAAACAAACTTTAATATTTTCACTAATGTGACTGTAACGACGCCTATTGTATTTTCAATGGATACCAAGTCGGGAGGCCGAGATGGGGCGAACAAATAAATAAAAAATGAAAACATTTTTGTTAAAGATTAAAACGAAGAAATAAAAAAATAAAAACTTTTCTCGTTTTTCGGCTTATCAACCATTTATGTTGGGTTTGGCTGTTTTGTGGCATATCAACCGTTTTTTCTTATATATACATATATGTATATACACACATATATATATATATATATATATATATATATATATATATATATATATATATAAATATATATATATATATATATATGTACATATATATACATATATATATATATATATATATATGTGTGTGTATATATATATGTATGCTAACACATATATATGTATATATATGTATACATATATATATATACATGTGTGTGTGTGTGTGTTTAAATAGGTATATATATATATATGTATTTCCTGTATCCACATAAAATTTTATAAGGAGATATAATTTTTTATGTATCAATTTTCAGTATTTACTCCAAGAGTGCTCGATACGTAAGTAGAGCTATGAAAATATATTTATGGCAATTAAGCTACACAGAGGCTCCCGCGTTTCATCCCCGGGGGGAGTCTTCATGCTAAAATGCATGGAGTTATTTTGCCGGGTGCTTTTATATACAAACACCCGGCAAACATAACTCTATGCTTTTAAGCCTGAAGACCCCCCCCCCCAGGGGGATGAAACGCGGGAGCCTCTGTGTAGCTTAATTCCCATAAATATATTTTCATAGCTTACTATATATATATATATATATATATATATATATATATATATATATATATATATATATATATAGGAAAAGGATGGTAGAAATCTATACAGAGTATGAATTATTCCCCTTGCGGATTTTGTTGAACACTATTCAAACTAATATGTTACAAGTTTCAGCGTACACGAAAAAT
>CAUVYP010000424.1:0-65000 GCA_963556195.1 Sepiola atlantica | reverse complement strand
GCCCTTGACACGAACGCACGCACGCACACACATAGAGAATAAGAGAGAGAGAGAGATCAACGCACACACAAACACAGTGAGGTCATACGCTTTCCAACCGACCAATCAGCGAGCTTCACCTCGTCAGAGTCGCGACGTTTGCAGTTCAAGGATCGAGCATCGCATCGCATCGCATCGTACACCACCGGACCGATCGGAAATCGGGAGCTACAAAACCTCTCTTTGAAACTTATCACACTGACTGAATTTAGTCCGGATCAAGGAAGGAGCTAGGAGCAGCTAAGATCGACCATCGAAATGCTGGAAAAAAAAACAGAACAAAAACAAACGCTTACACGCATACACAAACACACACGGCTTGGATCGAGTTTCGATGTCGTCTGCTCGAATTCTGCCGATCCAAAAACAGAGTTCGACAATTCACTATTTTAATGTTTCCTAGCATTTCTCACTGAACTTTCTCTCATGATGATTGACTATTCAATAACTTTCAATGAAAATGTAATTTATTTAAGGTTTTTTTGACTACGATTTTTCCCCTTCAAAAATGACCCTCCCTCCTTTCTTTCTTTCTCTATCTCTCACAATAAGCACATCTACATTAAATACATCAAAATCAAATCCACATTTGTGAACAACCGACGTGATATAAACACGCAGAACAAAACCGGATGTAAACACAACAAAATTTCAATGAAAATCGACAAATCTTTCGCGACAAAGGAAGATCAATACGTTATGATATTAAAAAAAAATAATGAAAATCAATCTTTTCGCGACAATGGAAGATCAATACTTTATGATATTAAAAAAAAATTTCAATGAAAATCGACAAATCTTTCGCGACAAAGGAAGATCAATACTTTATGATATTAAATTTTTTTTTTAATGAAAATCAATCTTTTCGCGACAATGGAAAATCAATACTTTATCATATTAAAAAAAATTAATGAAAATCGACAAATCTTTCGCGACAAAGGAAGATCAATACTTTATGATATTAAAAAAAATTTCAATGAAAATCAATCTTTTCGCGACAAAGGAAGATCAATACTTTATGATATTAAAAAAAAAGAAAATCAAACAAAAAAAAACAGCAAAAAGACGAGAGAAAAAGTCAATAAAAATCAACAACAAAAAAAAAGGTAAGTTTTTTTTTCAAATTTGTCATTTCTCACAACGAAACTCGACGACGAAATATCTCTGCCTTTTTTTGAAACATAACTCAATCCCAGCACTTTTTTAGTTCCTGTATACTTCTCTCTCTCTCTCTCTCACATCGAGGGGGGGGGGAGACTTAGACTTAAAATCTGTTAGGCTCTTTATGCATAAAGTTCTTTAAAGTAGATAGGGGGGGGGGGAATGTGTGCGTGTACACGTTCATCTCTAGTGTGTGTGGTTATGCGTGCGTTCATCTCTAGTGTGTGTGTTTATAGAAACACGCCCGTGTGTGTGTAATATATATATATATATATATATATATATATATATATATATATATATATATATATATATATATATATATATATATATATATATATATATATATATATATAAACATATATATATATATATAAAGATGTACAAACCTATAAATATAAACATATATACAGAGACAGATAGATAGATAGATTGATAGATATTCAGAAATATGCATTAACAGATAATATATATTTAGATATATATATATATATATATATATATATATATATATATATATATATATATATATATATATATATATATATCAATATAAATATAAATATATATTCATATATATATATATATACATATATATTCATATATATAGAAAAAATATATTCATATATATATATAAATAAATATATATTCATATATATATATATAAATAAATATATATGAATATATATTAATGAATATATATTCATATATATAAATAAATATATATCCATAGCTATATATATATATGTATATATATATATATATATATATATATATATATATATATATATATATATATATATAAATAAATATATATTCATATATATATATATATATATATGAATAAATATATATACATACATATATATATATATATATATATATATAAAAATAAATATATATTCATATATATAAATAAATATATATTCATATATATATATATATATATATATATATATTCATATATATATATAGATCTATTCATATGTATATATGTATATATATAAGTTATACACAAAAGCGATATCAACTTTAAAACGCGCTTAATATTGTTGATGTTTTGCGTATTCAGTTTCTATCGACATATCTCCGGAAGTACAAGAGCTGCACTTCTGAAACTGTGTAATTCAGTAGAAAATGCCTATCCGCGATCGTCTGCAAAGTTTCGTGGCACAATTCGAAAAAATGGGGAAGTTATAAACAAAAGCGATATCAACTTTAAAACGCGCTAAATTTTGTTGATGTTTTGCGTATTCAGTTTCTATCGACATATCTCCGGCAGTACAAGAGCTGCACTTCTGAAACTTGGTACTTCAATAGAAAAGGCCTATCCGCGACGGTCTGCATAGTTTCGTTGCACAATTCGAATAAATGTGGAAGTTATAAACAAAAGCGATATCAACTTTAAAACGCGCTAAATTTTGTAGATGTTTTGCGTATTCAGTTTGTATCGACACATCTCCGGTAGTACAAGAGCTGCACTTCTGAAACTTGGTACTTCAGTAGAAAATGCCTATCCGCGATCGTCTACAAAGTTTCGTAGCACAATTCGAATAAATGTGGAAGTTATAAACAAAAGCGATATCAACTTTAAAACGCGCTAAATTTTGTTGATGTTTTGCGTATTCAGTTTCTATCGACATATCTACGGCATAAATATATATTCATATATATATATATAAATAAATATATATTCATATGTCTTTCACTGATTAGACACATGCTATTAATTGTGATCATGACTAATTGTTTCTTTTTTTGTTCTTTTTTGTTCCAGCAAAATCCCTAGCAACCAAGGACGACCTTACAAGCTGCTCTCTCTCTCAGTCAACTAGGATGATGATGCATAAGAAAGACAAAAAGGAAGAAGAACTATTTGCAAAACAGACATTTTGTATGAAGATTGCGAGAGAAACACACAAAAAAGACAAATTCGCTGTTTGTTTTCCAGGGGGGGGGGGGATTTGAGAATTTGAACTAATAAAAAAAAGGTTCTTAAAAGGAATCTCATTTAAAATCAAAAGATTGTCTTTTCTTGTTTTTTGTTTGTTTCAATATATATATATATATATATATATACACTTTGTCCCATATGTGTGTGTGTGTGTCAGCCATAGCCGACTTTTCGGTATCTCCACGTATTACAGCTTTCCGGTGTTCTATAGCCTAACGTTTATTTAGTTAGTAGTAGGCGACAACAACACGTCTCCTCCTCACCTTTTGTGTATAATAATGCTTCTTCCCTCCTCGTGGATTCAAGTGTTTGTTCCGCCATTGGAAATCCAGTCCAGATTCCCGAGTTGGTAAAGATATCCACCTGAAAGAAGAAGAAGGAGGAGGCCCGAAGGGTTACACAGCAGCTGAAACGTCCTCATCTCAAAAATGCAGAAACAGGTTTGTAGAAATATCTTTATTACACACATTTAAGCGTACATTCTTCATAAACAAGTCAGCCATTTTCATCTTTCCTTAATAGTTAAATCTAAAAGAATCCATTCAATTTTGTGACCCTTCAAAATGGGAAAAGTTATTTGGAAGCATTTAAACTGTTAAGAATTTGAAACCTAAAACCTTTAAACTGTTGAATAGAAAGTCATTATTGGCTGCAAACTTTTTTAGCAAATCCTTATGTTTTCAAAGTTTGGGAATGCTAACAAATTGACAAATCGAGATTTCAACATTACCATAACAAAATGAGTAGTTATGTTTTTTTTGTTTATAGCAATTCGAATGAACAAAGAATGGCACAATACATTAAATTCAACTTTCAAAATCCGACGATTTCAAATACAAGTAATTTATAACAAAAAGAAATCTTTTTAAATCAAAACTGAATCCAATCGTTTTAGGTTTCAAATTCTTAACAGATCATTTTCCAAAGTTCCTTCAAATATACTTATGGCAAGTAAGTAACTTTCCAAAGTTCCTTAACATGCTATACTTATGGCAAGTAAGCTACATATTTAGGATACATATTTGTCTCTAAAAAGACCCCTCCAACCTGGGTAAGGGCAGGTAAATACAGCTAGTCTCTTCCCCTTCTCTCTCTCTCTCACTCTAACATATATATTATTTATTGAAAATGTTATTACAATGATTACAAAATTTTAAAAAATAGCAATTTATACAATTTTTTTTTTAATTATTAACATTGCAATTTGAAATACAAAACAAAAAAGATTTTCAAAAAACAATTAATATTTAACAAAATGGGGGACTTATCCAGATTAGGACCCAAGCTAAAATCGAATTGGCACTTTATGTAAACATTCGGAAGTGCCGACGTGGGTCCTAATCTGGACAAGTCCCCCACAGACGATAAAATAATTTTATGTTCCTGTTTATTTGCATCCCCACGAGGGCAAGTAGGTCTTTAAGGCGGACAAATTAAAATTGCCTTAGTCTCGAAGGATTTCTTATTCCCTAATCGAGGACAGAAAAGATGAAGAGTAGTATCACAAACCGATACTACACTTTGCCCCTAGCCGAAACTAGAGAGAGAGAGAGAGGGGTGGGGGGTATATTGATCTCCAATGTGGGTTTTATATATATATATATATATATTTATTTAAACATTAGGGGAGGTCGATTTTGAAACTGTAAATTATCGCACTCGAAGAAAGTTGGCAAATAATGTCAAAAGTTACCACAAGAAATATTTTTCTTCAAAATTTTGTATTTATTTGAGCATTGCAAATTTAAGATCAAATAAATCGAGATTTTTTCTCACTGGCGAGATTTCACCGGCAAACGTGTGTCGCCTTAAATTAAACCCGGGTTTTAACAAAAAAAAGTCATACATTACTTAATAATAAATATTTTAAAGTTTATTATTATTTTTCTTAAGAAATTAAATGTACATATTCAAATTAAAAAGGAATAAAACACTATGATATTTAATGTTATATATAAATAATTATTTGTTTACATAGGCGTTTTATTTATTGGATATTTTTTATGGTATTCACCGGTTGAAAATTCAACGAGCGAATTTGAATTCACGTGTTGATTCTGTTATCACAAATATATATTGAATTGTCGAGCGCTGGCTTATCTAATCCCATTTTCCCGACCTTTTGTCAATCTTACCTTGTTGGGGGTAGATAAATAAAATCTATATATACACACACACACACAGACACAGAAAATACATATATATATATATATACACAGATATAACAGGAAAGAATAAAAAAGCAGTTGCCTCCCTTTTCCGTAATCGACTGTCGCTCGCTGGGGAGAAAACAGAAGGTACAGAATAGTTAACACTGTGTGTTACGATGTAGTTCTCGTGATTTAATACTCAATCCAATCATTCGAGTAAGAGGTTTCAGGTTCTTAACAGATCAGTGTTCAAAGTCCTTCGCTCATATAAGCTTTTACGGTGATATTTTTTATTATTGAAACCCAACCGACGTCACGTGGAATAAAAGTGACTCGAAGCATTACTGTTTAGCGAAACCATGTTTTATTTATTAGTGACTATACTAGTAATTACCGATCTTAAAAGATGTCTAAAATAAAAGGAAATAAATCGATGTTATTAATGTTTTCTTTATTAGTAACTATACGAAATATTGGTTACCGATCTTAAAAGAGTTCTAAAACAAAGGGAAATAATCGATTTTATTAATGTTTTATTTATTAGTGACTATACTAGTAATTACCGATCTTAAAAGATGTCTAAAATAAAAGGAAATAAATCGATTTTATTAATGTTTTCTTTATACGTAACTATACGAAATACTGTTTACCGATCTTAAAAGAGTTCGAAAACAAAGGGAAATAACTCATGTTGCTAATGTTTTCTTTACTATACGAAATACTGTTTACCGATCTTAAAAGAGTTCCAAAACAAAATAAAATAAATCGATTTTATTAATGTTTTCTTTATTCGTAACTATACGAAATACTGTTTACCGATCTTAAAAGAGTTCGAAAACAAAGGGAAATAACTCGATTTTATTAATGTTTTCTTTATACGTAACTAGACGAACTACTGTTTACCGATCTTAAAAGATGTCTAAAACAAAGGGAAATAACTCGATTTTACTAATGTTTTTTATTAGTAACTAGAAGAATTACTGTTTAGCGACTTTACAAAATGTCTAAAACCAAAGGGAAAAAACTCTGCTATTCATTCCCTTTGTTATTTGCCTCCTCCCCACGAGGACAGAGTTAGACGTACGGATGGTTTTTAACATCGGGAAAATCCAGCTCACCAAAAATGGGCACTGACTGAAAAAACAAAAACAAAAAACAAATGCATAATTGTAGTTTGGAGAAATCCTTTTTGGAAAAAGTTGGTGGCCCTAAAAAGGGCCGTTTTTCGTTGTTAAAGTGTATATGTGTGTTTAACCTCCGAATCCGTAAAGGGTTCTTCCTTGCCTCTTGAGACCTGACATCTATGGCGGTGACTGTCTTCCTATTGGCGGGTTCGGTGACGGCATCCCTTGTGTAAAAAGGAAAAAAAAAATTATAGTGTGAACTGTACGTAGCTTACTTGCCATAAGTATATTTGAAGAAACTCATCAGATTTCCAAACATTTTAAGTGTATCTTTTCTAAATGAATATTGGCATTAAATAAATAAAATTTTAAAGGTTTCAAATCCTCAAGGTCACATTGTAAAGGTCACGGTCACCTCATGTCAAGGTCATGTCAAGGTCATGTCAAGGTCACCGTTTAATGGCCTGTGTTTTGAATGTCAAGGTCAAACGTCCACGATTTAATGGGAGACGCGTGTCTGTCAGACTTCACCCGCACGGAGTTAATGGCATGTGTGTCTGGGCTCAAGGTCATATTGTAAAGGTCACGGTCACCTCATGTCAAGGTCATGTCAAGGTCATGTCAAGGTCACCGTTTAATGGCCTGTGTCTTGAATGTCAAGGTCAAATGTCCACGATTTAATGGGAGACGCGTGTCTGTCAGACTTCACCCGCAAGGAGTTAATGGCATGTGTGTCTGGGCTCAAGGTCATATTGTAAAGGTCACGGTCACCTCATGTCAAGGTCATGTCAAGGTCACCGTTTAATGGCCTGTGTTTTGAATGTCAAGGTCAAATGTCCACGATTTAATGGGAGACGCGTGTCTGTCAGACTTCACCCGCACGGAGTTAATGGCATGTGTGTCTGGGCTCAAGGTCATATTGTAAAGGTCACGGTCACCTCATGTCAAGGTCATGTCAAGGTCATGTCAAGGTCACCGTTTAATGGCCTGTGTTTTGAATGTCAAGGTCAAATGTCCACGATTTAATGGGAGACGCGTGTCTGTCAGACTTCACCCGCACGGAGTTAATGGCATGTGTGTCTGGGCTCAAGGTCATATTGTAAAGGTCACGGTCACCTCATGTCAAGGTCATGTCAAGGTCACCGTTTAATGGCCTGTGTTTTGAATGTCAAGGTCAAATGTCCACGATTTAATGGGAGACGCGTGTCTGTCAGACTTCACCCGCACGGAGTTAATGGCATGTGTGTCTGGGCTCAAGGTCATATTGTAAAGGTCACGGTCACCTCATGTCAAGGTCATGTCAAGGTCATGTCAAGGTCACCGTTTAATGGCCTGTGTTTTGAATGTCAAGGTCAAATGTCCACGATTTAATGGGAGACGCGTGTCTGTCAGACTTCACCCGCACGGAGTTAATGGCATGTGTGTCTGGGCTCAAGGTCATATTGTAAAGGTCACGGTCACCTCATGTCAAGGTCATGTCAAGGTCATGTCAAGGTCACCGTTTAATGGCCTGTGTTTTGAATGTCAAGGTCAAATGTCCACGATTTAATGGGAGACGCGTGTCTGTCAGACTTCACCCGCACGGAGTTAATGGCATGTGTGTCTGGGCTCAAGGTCATATTGTAAAGGTCACGGTCACCTCATGTCAAGGTCATGTCAAGGTCACCGTTTAATGGCCTGTGTTTTGAATGTCAAGGTCAAATGTCCACGATTTAATGGGAGACGCGTGTCTGTCAGACTTCACCCGCACGGAGTTAATGGCATGTGTGTCTGGGCTCAAGGTCATATTGTAAAGGTCACGGTCACCTCATGTCAAGGTCATGTCAAGGTCACCGTTTAATGGCCTGTGTTTTGAATGTCAAGGTCAAATGTCCACGATTTAATGGGAGACGCGTGTCTGTCAGACTTCACCCGCACGGAGTTAATGGCATGTGTGTCTGGGCTCAAGGTCATATTGTAAAGGTCACGGTCACCTCATGTCAAGGTCATGTCAAGGTCACCGTTTAATGGCCTGTGTTTTGAATGTCAAGGTCAAATGTCCACGATTTAATGGGAGACGCGTGTCTGTCAGACTTCACCCGCACGGAGTTAATGGCATGTGTGTCTGGGCTCAAGGTCATATTGTAAAGGTCACGGTCACCTCATGTCAAGGTCATGTCAAGGTCATGTCAAGGTCACCGTTTAATGGCCTGTGTTTTGAATGTCAAGGTCAAACGTCCACGATTTAATGGGAGACGCGTGTCTGTCAGACTTCACCCGCACGGAGTTAATGGCATGTGTGTCTGGGCTCAAGGTCATATTGTAAAGGTCACGGTCACCTCATGTCAAGGTCATGTCAAGGTCATGTCAAGGTCACCGTTTAATGGCCTGTGTTTTGAATGTCAAGGTCAAATGTTAACGATTTAATGGGAGACACGTGTCTGTCAGACTTCACCCGCACGGAGTTAATGGCATGTGTGTCTGGGCTCAAGGTCATATTGTAAAGGTCACGGTCACCTCATGTCAAGGTCATGTCAAGGTCACCGTTTAATGGCCTGTGTTTTGTAATGTCAAGGTCAAATGTCCACGATTTAATGGGAGACGCGTGTCTGTCAGACTTCACCCGCACGGAGTTAATGGCATGTGTGTCTGGGCTCAAGGTCATATTGTAAAGGTCACGGTCACCTCATGTCAAGGTCATGTCAAGGTCATGTCAAGGTCACCGTTTAATGGCCTGTGTTTTGAATGTCAAGGTCAAACGTCCACGATTTAATGGGAGACGCGTGTCTGTCAGACTTCACCCGCACGGAGTTAATGGCATGTGTGTCTGGGCTCAAGGTCATATTGTAAAGGTCACGGTCACCTCATGTCAAGGTCATGTCAAGGTCATGTCAAGGTCACCGTTTAATGGCCTGTGTTTTGAATGTCAAGGTCAAATGTCCACGATTTAATGGGAGACGCGTGTCTGTCAGACTTCACCCGCAAGGAGTTAATGGCATGTGTGTCTGGGCTCAAGGTCATATTGTAAAGGTCACGGTCACCTCATGTCAAGGTCATGTCAAGGTCACCGTTTAATGGCCTGTGTTTTGAATGTCAAGGTCAAATGTCCACGATTTAATGGGAGACGCGTGTCTGTCAGACTTCACCCGCACGGAGTTAATGGCATGTGTGTCTGGGCTCAAGGTCATATTGTAAAGGTCACGGTCACCTCATGTCAAGGTCATGTCAAGGTCATGTCAAGGTCACCGTTTAATGGCCTGTGTTTTGAATGTCAAGGTCAAATGTCCACGATTTAATGGGAGACGCGTGTCTGTCAGACTTCACCCGCACGGAGTTAATGGCATGTGTGTCTGGGCTCAAGGTCATATTGTAAAGGTCACGGTCACCTCATGTCAAGGTCATGTCAAGGTCACCGTTTAATGGCCTGTGTTTTGAATGTCAAGGTCAAATGTCCACGATTTAATGGGAGACGCGTGTCTGTCAGACTTCACCCGCACGGAGTTAATGGCATGTGTGTCTGGGCTCAAGGTCATATTGTAAAGGTCACGGTCACCTCATGTCAAGGTCATGTCAAGGTCATGTCAAGGTCACCGTTTAATGGCCTGTGTTTTGAATGTCAAGGTCAAATGTCCACGATTTAATGGGAGACGCGTGTCTGTCAGACTTCACCCGCACGGAGTTAATGGCATGTGTGTCTGGGCTCAAGGTCATATTGTAAAGGTCACGGTCACCTCATGTCAAGGTCATGTCAAGGTCATGTCAAGGTCACCGTTTAATGGCCTGTGTTTTGAATGTCAAGGTCAAATGTCCACGATTTAATGGGAGACGCGTGTCTGTCAGACTTCACCCGCACGGAGTTAATGGCATGTGTGTCTGGGCTCAAGGTCATATTGTAAAGGTCACGGTCACCTCATGTCAAGGTCATGTCAAGGTCACCGTTTAATGGCCTGTGTTTTGAATGTCAAGGTCAAATGTCCACGATTTAATGGGAGACGCGTGTCTGTCAGACTTCACCCGCACGGAGTTAATGGCATGTGTGTCTGGGCTCAAGGTCATATTGTAAAGGTCACGGTCACCTCATGTCAAGGTCATGTCAAGGTCATGTCAAGGTCACCGTTTAATGGCCTGTGTTTTGAATGTCAAGGTCAAATGTCCACGATTTAATGGGAGACGCGTGTCTGTCAGACTTCACCCGCACGGAGTTAATGGCATGTGTGTCTGGGCTCAAGGTCATATTGTAAAGGTCACGGTCACCTCATGTCAAGGTCATGTCAAGGTCATGTCAAGGTCACCGTTTAATGGCCTGTGTTTTGAATGTCAAGGTCAAATGTCCACGATTTAATGGGAGACGCGTGTCTGTCAGACTTCACCCGCACGGAGTTAATGGCATGTGTGTCTGGGCTCAAGGTCATATTGTAAAGGTCACGGTCACCTCATGTCAAGGTCATGTCAAGGTCATGTCAAGGTCACCGTTTAATGGCCTGTGTTTTGAATGTCAAGGTCAAATGTCCACGATTTAATGGGAGACGCGTGTCTGTCTGACTTCACCCGCACGGAGTTAATGGCATGTGTGTCTGGGCTCAAGGTCATATTGTAAAGGTCACGGTCACCTCATGTCAAGGTCATGTCAAGGTCACCGTTTAATGGCCTGTGTTTTGAATGTCAAGGTCAAATGTCCACGATTTAATGGGAGACGCGTGTCTGTCAGACTTCACCCGCACGGAGTTAATGGCATGTGTGTCTGGGCTCAAGGTCATATTGTAAAGGTCACGGTCACCTCATGTCAAGGTCATGTCAAGGTCATGTCAAGGTCACCGTTTAATGGCCTGTGTTTTGAATGTCAAGGTCAAATGTCCACGATTTAATGGGAGACGCGTGTCTGTCAGACTTCACCCGCACGGAGTTAATGGCATGTGTGTCTGGGCTCAAGGTCATATTGTAAAGGTCACGGTCACCTCATGTCAAGGTCATGTCAAGGTCACCGTTTAATGGCCTGTGTTTTGAATGTCAAGGTCAAATGTCCACGATTTAATGGGAGACGCGTGTCTGTCAGACTTCACCCGCACGGAGTTAATGGCATGTGTGTCTGGGCTCAAGGTCATATTGTAAAGGTCACGGTCACCTCATGTCAAGGTCATGTCAAGGTCACCGTTTAATGGCCTGTGTTTTGAATGTCAAGGTCAAATGTCCACGATTTAATGGGAGACGCGTGTCTGTCAGACTTCACCCGCACGGAGTTAATGGCATGTGTGTCTGGGCTCAAGGTCATATTGTAAAGGTCACGGTCACCTCATGTCAAGGTCATGTCAAGGTCATGTCAAGGTCACCGTTTAATGGCCTGTGTTTTGAATGTCAAGGTCAAATGTCCACGATTTAATGGGAGACGCGTGTCTGTCAGACTTCACCCGCACGGAGTTAATGGCATGTGTGTCTGGGCTCAAGGTCATATTGTAAAGGTCACGGTCACCTCATGTCAAGGTCATGTCAAGGTCACCGTTTAATGGCCTGTGTTTTGAATGTCAAGGTCAAATGTCCACGATTTAATGGGAGACGCGTGTCTGTCAGACTTCACCCGCACGGAGTTAATGGCATGTGTGTCTGGGCTCAAGGTCATATTGTAAAGGTCACGGTCACCTCATGTCAAGGTCATGTCAAGGTCACCGTTTAATGGCCTGTGTTTTGAATGTCAAGGTCAAATGTCCACGATTTAATGGGAGACGCGTGTCTGTCAGACTTCACCCGCACGGAGTTAATAGCATGTGTGTCTGGGCTCAAGGTCATATTGTAAAGGTCACGGTCACCTGATGTCAAGGTCATGTCAAGGTCATGTCAAGGTCACCGTTTAATGGCCTGTGTTTTGAATGTCAAGGTCAAATGTCCACGATTTAATGGGAGACGCGTGTCTGTCAGACTTCACCCGCACGGAGTTAATGGCATGTGTGTCTGGGCTCAAGGTCATATTGTAAAGGTCACGGTCACCTCATGTCAAGGTCATGTCAAGGTCATGTCAAGGTCACCGTTTAATGGCCTGTGTTTTGAATGTCAAGGTCAAATGTCCACGATTTAATGGGAGACGCGTGTCTGTCAGACTTCACCCGCACGGAGTTAATGGCATGTGTGTCTGGGCTCAAGGTCATATTGTAAAGGTCACGGTCACCTCATGTCAAGGTCATGTCAAGGTCACCGTTTAATGGCCTGTGTTTTGAATGTCAAGGTCAAATGTCCACGATTTAATGGGAGACGCGTGTCTGTCAGACTTCACCCGCACGGAGTTAATGGCATGTGTGTCTGGGCTCAAGGTCATATTGTAAAGGTCACGGTCACCTCATGTCAAGGTCATGTCAAGGTCACCGTTTAATGGCCTGTGTTTTGAATGTCAAGGTCAAATGTCCACGATTTAATGGGAGACGCGTGTCTGTCAGACTTCACCCGCACGGAGTTAATGGCATGTGTGTCTGGGCTCAAGGTCATATTGTAAAGGTCACGGTCACCTCATGTCAAGGTCATGTCAAGGTCACCGTTTAATGGCCTGTGTTTTGAATGTCAAGGTCAAATGTCCACGATTTAATGGGAGACGCGTGTCTGTCAGACTTCACCCGCACGGAGTTAATGGCATGTGTGTCTGGGCTCAAGGTCATATTGTAAAGGTCACGGTCACCTCATGTCAAGGTCATGTCAAGGTCACCGTTTAATGGCCTGTGTTTTGAATGTCAAGGTCAAATGTCCACGATTTAATGGGAGACGCGTGTCTGTCAGACTTCACCCGCACGGAGTTAATGGCATGTGTCTGGGCTCAAGGTCATATTGTAAAGGTCACGGTCACCTCATGTCAAGGTCATGTCAATGTCACCGTTTAATGGCCTGTGTTTTGAATGTCAAGGTCAAATGTCCACGATTTAATGGGAGACGCGTGTCTGTCAGACTTCACCCGCACGGAGTTAATGGCATGTGTGTCTGGGCTCAAGGTCATATTGTAAAGGTCACGGTCACCTCATGTCAAGGTCATGTCAAGGTTATGTCAAGGTCACCGTTTAATGGCCTGTGTTTTGAATGTCAAGGTCAAATGTCCACGATTTAATGGGAGACGCGTGTCTGTCAGACTTCACCCGCACGGAGTTAATGGCATGTGTGTCTGGGCTCAAGGTCATATTGTAAAGGTCACGGTCACCTCATGTCAAGGTCACCGTTTAATGGCCTGTGTTTTGAATGTCAAGGTCAAACGTCCACGATTTAATGGGAGACGCGTGTCTGTCAGACTTCACCCGCACGGAGTTAATGGCATGTGTGTCTGGGCTCAAGGTCATATTGTAAAGGTCACGGTCACCTCATGTCAAGGTCATGTCAAGGTCATGTCAAGGTCACCGTTTAATGGCCTGTGTTTTGAATGTCAAGGTCAAATGTCCACGATTTAATGGGAGACGCGTGTCTGTCAGACTTCACCCGCACGGAGTTAATGGCATGTGTGTCTGGGCTCAAGGTCATATTGTAAAGGTCACGGTCACCTCATGTCAAGGTCATGTCAAGGTCATGTCAAGGTCACCGTTTAATGGCCTGTGTTTTGAATGTCAAGGTCAAATGTCCACGATTTAATGGGAGACGCGTGTCTGTCAGACTTCACCCGCACGGAGTTAATGGCATGTGTGTCTGGGCTCAAGGTCATATTGTAAAGGTCACGGTCACCTCATGTCAAGGTCATGTCAAGGTCACCGTTTAATGGCCTGTGTTTTGAATGTCAAGGTCAAATGTCCACGATTTAATGGGAGACGCGTGTCTGTCAGACTTCACCCGCACGGAGTTAATGGCATGTGTGTCTGGGCTCAAGGTCATATTGTAAAGGTCACGGTCACCTCATGTCAAGGTCATGTCAAGGTCATGTCAAGGTCACCGTTTAATGGCCTGTGTTTTGAATGTCAAGGTCAAACGTCCACGATTTAATGGGAGACGCGTGTCTGTCAGACTTCACCCGCACGGAGTTAATGGCATGTGTGTCTGGGCTCAAGGTCATATTGTAAAGGTCACGGTCACCTCATGTCAAGGTCATGTCAAGGTCATGTCAAGGTCACCGTTTAATGGCCTGTGTTTTGAATGTCAAGGTCAAATGTCCACGATTTAATGGGAGACACGTGTCTGTCAGACTTCACCCGCACGGAGTTAATGGCATGTGTGTCTGGGCTCAAGGTCATATTGTAAAGGTCACGGTCACCTCATGTCAAGGTCATGTCAAGGTCACCGTTTAATGGCCTGTGTTTTGTAATGTCAAGGTCAAATGTCCACGATTTAATGGGAGACGCGTGTCTGTCAGACTTCACCCGCACGGAGTTAATGGCATGTGTGTCTGGGCTCAAGGTCATATTGTAAAGGTCACGGTCACCTCATGTCAAGGTCATGTCAAGGTCATGTCAAGGTCACCGTTTAATGGCCTGTGTTTGGAATGTCAAGGTCAAACGTCCACGATTTAATGGGAGACGCGTGTCTGTCAGACTTCACCCGCACGGAGTTAATGGCATGTGTGTCTGGGCTCAAGGTCATATTGTAAAGGTCACGGTCACCTCATGTCAAGGTCATGTCAAGGTCATGTCAAGGTCACCGTTTAATGGCCTGTGTTTTGAATGTCAAGGTCAAATGTCCACGATTTAATGGGAGACGCGTGTCTGTCAGACTTCACCCGCAAGGAGTTAATGGCATGTGTGTCTGGGCTCAAGGTCATATTGTAAAGGTCACGGTCACCTCATGTCAAGGTCATGTCAAGGTCACCGTTTAATGGCCTGTGTTTTGAATGTCAAGGTCAAATGTCCACGATTTAATGGGAGACGCGTGTCTGTCAGACTTCACCCGCACGGAGTTAATGGCATGTGTGTCTGGGCTCAAGGTCATATTGTAAAGGTCACGGTCACCTCATGTCAAGGTCATGTCAAGGTCATGTCAAGGTCACCGTTTAATGGCCTGTGTTTTGAATGTCAAGGTCAAATGTCCACGATTTAATGGGAGACGCGTGTCTGTCAGACTTCACCCGCACGGAGTTAATGGCATGTGTGTCTGGGCTCAAGGTCATATTGTAAAGGTCACGGTCACCTCATGTCAAGGTCATGTCAAGGTCACCGTTTAATGGCCTGTGTTTTGAATGTCAAGGTCAAATGTCCACGATTTAATGGGAGACGCGTGTCTGTCAGACTTCACCCGCACGGAGTTAATGGCATGTGTGTCTGGGCTCAAGGTCATATTGTAAAGGTCACGGTCACCTCATGTCAAGGTCATGTCAAGGTCATGTCAAGGTCACCGTTTAATGGCCTGTGTTTTGAATGTCAAGGTCAAATGTCCACGATTTAATGGGAGACGCGTGTCTGTCAGACTTCACCCGCACGGAGTTAATGGCATGTGTGTCTGGGCTCAAGGTCATATTGTAAAGGTCACGGTCACCTCATGTCAAGGTCATGTCAAGGTCATGTCAAGGTCACCGTTTAATGGCCTGTGTTTTGAATGTCAAGGTCAAATGTCCACGATTTAATGGGAGACGCGTGTCTGTCAGACTTCACCCGCACGGAGTTAATGGCATGTGTGTCTGGGCTCAAGGTCATATTGTAAAGGTCACGGTCACCTCATGTCAAGGTCATGTCAAGGTCACCGTTTAATGGCCTGTGTTTTGAATGTCAAGGTCAAATGTCCACGATTTAATGGGAGACGCGTGTCTGTCAGACTTCACCCGCACGGAGTTAATGGCATGTGTGTCTGGGCTCAAGGTCATATTGTAAAGGTCACGGTCACCTCATGTCAAGGTCATGTCAAGGTCATGTCAAGGTCACCGTTTAATGGCCTGTGTTTTGAATGTCAAGGTCAAATGTCCACGATTTAATGGGAGACGCGTGTCTGTCAGACTTCACCCGCACGGAGTTAATGGCATGTGTGTCTGGGCTCAAGGTCATATTGTAAAGGTCACGGTCACCTCATGTCAAGGTCATGTCAAGGTCATGTCAAGGTCACCGTTTAATGGCCTGTGTTTTGAATGTCAAGGTCAAATGTCCACGATTTAATGGGAGACGCGTGTCTGTCAGACTTCACCCGCACGGACTTAATGGCATGTGTGTCTGGGCTCAAGGTCATATTGTAAAGGTCACGGTCACCTCATGTCAAGGTCATGTCAAGGTCACCGTTTAATGGCCTGTGTTTTGAATGTCAAGGTCAAATGTCCACGATTTAATGGGAGACGCGTGTCTGTCAGACTTCACCCGCACGGAGTTAATGGCATGTGTGTCTGGGCTCAAGGTCATATTGTAAAGGTCACGGTCACCTCATGTCAAGGTCATGTCAAGGTCACCGTTTAATGGCCTGTGTTTTGAATGTCAAGGTCAAATGTCCACGATTTAATGGGAGACGCGTGTCTGTCAGACTTCACCCGCACGGAGTTAATAGCATGTGTGTCTGGGCTCAAGGTCATATTGTAAAGGTCACGGTCACCTGATGTCAAGGTCATGTCAAGGTCATGTCAAGGTCACCGTTTAATGGCCTGTGTTTTGAATGTCAAGGTCAAATGTCCACGATTTAATGGGAGACGCGTGTCTGTCAGACTTCACCCGCACGGAGTTAATGGCATGTGTGTCTGGGCTCAAGGTCATATTGTAAAGGTCACGGTCACCTCATGTCAAGGTCATGTCAAGGTCATGTCAAGGTCACCGTTTAATGGCCTGTGTTTTGAATGTCAAGGTCAAATGTCCACGATTTAATGGGAGACGCGTGTCTGTCAGACTTCACCCGCACGGAGTTAATGGCATGTGTGTCTGGGCTCAAGGTCATATTGTAAAGGTCACGGTCACCTCATGTCAAGGTCATGTCAAGGTCACCGTTTAATGGCCTGTGTTTTGAATGTCAAGGTCAAATGTCCACGATTTAATGGGAGACGCGTGTCTGTCAGACTTCACCCGCACAGAGTTAATGGCATGTGTGTCTGGGCTCAAGGTCATATTGTAAAGGTCACGGTCACCTCATGTCAAGGTCATGTCAAGGTCACCGTTTAATGGCCTGTGTTTTGAATGTCAAGGTCAAATGTCCACGATTTAATGGGAGACGCGTGTCTGTCAGACTTCACCCGCACGGAGTTAATGGCATGTGTGTCTGGGCTCAAGGTCATATTGTAAAGGTCACGGTCACCTCATGTCAAGGTCATGTCAACGTCACCGTTTAATGGCCTGTGTTTTGAATGTCAAGGTCAAATGTCCACGATTTAATGGGAGACGCGTGTCTGTCAGACTTCACCCGCACGGAGTTAATGGCATGTGTGTCTGGGCTCAAGGTCATATTGTAAAGGTCACGGTCACCTCATGTCAAGGTCATGTCAAGGTCACCGTTTAATGGCCTGTGTTTTGAATGTCAAGGTCAAATGTCCACGATTTAATGGGAGACGCGTGTCTGTCAGACTTCACCCGCACGGAGTTAATGGCATGTGTCTGGGCTCAAGGTCATATTGTAAAGGTCACGGTCACCTCATGTCAAGGTCATGTCAATGTCACCGTTTAATGGCCTGTGTTTTGAATGTCAAGGTCAAATGTCCACGATTTAATGGGAGACGCGTGTCTGTCAGACTTCACCCGCACGGAGTTAATGGCATGTGTGTCTGGGCTCAAGGTCATATTGTAAAGGTCACGGTCACCTCATGTCAAGGTCATGTCAAGGTCATGTCAAGGTCACCGTTTAATGGCCTGTGTTTTGAATGTCAAGGTCAAATGTCCACGATTTAATGGGAGACGCGTGTCTGTCAGACTTCACCCGCACGGAGTTAATGGCATGTGTGTCTGGGCTCAAGGTCATATTGTAAAGGTCACGGTCACCTCATGTCAAGGTCACCGTTTAATGGCCTGTGTTTTGAATGTCAAGGTCAAACGTCCACGATTTAATGGGAGACGCGTGTCTGTCAGACTTCACCCGCACGGAGTTAATGGCATGTGTGTCTGGGCTCAAGGTCATATTGTAAAGGTCACGGTCACCTCATGTCAAGGTCATGTCAAGGTCATGTCAAGGTCACCGTTTAATGGCCTGTGTTTTGAATGTCAAGGTCAAATGTCCACGATTTAATGGGAGACGCGTGTCTGTCAGACTTCACCCGCACGGAGTTAATGGCATGTGTGTCTGGGCTCAAGGTCATATTGTAAAGGTCACGGTCACCTCATGTCAAGGTCATGTCAAGGTCATGTCAAGGTCACCGTTTAATGGCCTGTGTTTTGAATGTCAAGGTCAAATGTCCACGATTTAATGGGAGACGCGTGTCTGTCAGACTTCACCCGCACGGAGTTAATGGCATGTGTGTCTGGGCTCAAGGTCATATTGTAAAGGTCACGGTCACCTCATGTCAAGGTCATGTCAAGGTCACCGTTTAATGGCCTGTGTTTTGAATGTCAAGGTCAAATGTCCACGATTTAATGGGAGACGCGTGTCTGTCAGACTTCACCCGCACGGAGTTAATGGCATGTGTGTCTGGGCTCAAGGTCATATTGTAAAGGTCACGGTCACCTCATGTCAAGGTCATGTCAAGGTCATGTCAAGGTCACCGTTTAATGGCCTGTGTTTTGAATGTCAAGGTCAAACGTCCACGATTTAATGGGAGACGCGTGTCTGTCAGACTTCACCCGCACGGAGTTAATGGCATGTGTGTCTGGGCTCAAGGTCATATTGTAAAGGTCACGGTCACCTCATGTCAAGGTCATGTCAAGGTCATGTCAAGGTCACCGTTTAATGGCCTGTGTTTTGAATGTCAAGGTCAAATGTCCACGATTTAATGGGAGACACGTGTCTGTCAGACTTCACCCGCACGGAGTTAATGGCATGTGTGTCTGGGCTCAAGGTCATATTGTAAAGGTCACGGTCACCTCATGTCAAGGTCATGTCAAGGTCACCGTTTAATGGCCTGTGTTTTGTAATGTCAAGGTCAAATGTCCACGATTTAATGGGAGACGCGTGTCTGTCAGACTTCACCCGCACGGAGTTAATGGCATGTGTGTCTGGGCTCAAGGTCATATTGTAAAGGTCACGGTCACCTCATGTCAAGGTCATGTCAAGGTCATGTCAAGGTCACCGTTTAATGGCCTGTGTTTTGAATGTCAAGGTCAAACGTCCACGATTTAATGGGAGACGCGTGTCTGTCAGACTTCACCCGCACGGAGTTAATGGCATGTGTGTCTGGGCTCAAGGTCATATTGTAAAGGTCACGGTCACCTCATGTCAAGGTCATGTCAAGGTCATGTCAAGGTCACCGTTTAATGGCCTGTGTTTTGAATGTCAAGGTCAAATGTCCACGATTTAATGGGAGACGCGTGTCTGTCAGACTTCACCCGCAAGGAGTTAATGGCATGTGTGTCTGGGCTCAAGGTCATATTGTAAAGGTCACGGTCACCTCATGTCAAGGTCATGTCAAGGTCACCGTTTAATGGCCTGTGTTTTGAATGTCAAGGTCAAATGTCCACGATTTAATGGGAGACGCGTGTCTGTCAGACTTCACCCGCACGGAGTTAATGGCATGTGTGTCTGGGCTCAAGGTCATATTGTAAAGGTCACGGTCACCTCATGTCAAGGTCATGTCAAGGTCATGTCAAGGTCACCGTTTAATGGCCTGTGTTTTGAATGTCAAGGTCAAATGTCCACGATTTAATGGGAGACGCGTGTCTGTCAGACTTCACCCGCACGGAGTTAATGGCATGTGTGTCTGGGCTCAAGGTCATATTGTAAAGGTCACGGTCACCTCATGTCAAGGTCATGTCAAGGTCACCGTTTAATGGCCTGTGTTTTGAATGTCAAGGTCAAATGTCCACGATTTAATGGGAGACGCGTGTCTGTCAGACTTCACCCGCACGGAGTTAATGGCATGTGTGTCTGGGCTCAAGGTCATATTGTAAAGGTCACGGTCACCTCATGTCAAGGTCATGTCAAGGTCATGTCAAGGTCACCGTTTAATGGCCTGTGTTTTGAATGTCAAGGTCAAATGTCCACGATTTAATGGGAGACGCGTGTCTGTCAGACTTCACCCGCACGGAGTTAATGGCATGTGTGTCTGGGCTCAAGGTCATATTGTAAAGGTCACGGTCACCTCATGTCAAGGTCATGTCAAGGTCATGTCAAGGTCACCGTTTAATGGCCTGTGTTTTGAATGTCAAGGTCAAATGTCCACGATTTAATGGGAGACGCGTGTCTGTCAGACTTCACCCGCACGGAGTTAATGGCATGTGTGTCTGGGCTCAAGGTCATATTGTAAAGGTCACGGTCACCTCATGTCAAGGTCATGTCAAGGTCACCGTTTAATGGCCTGTGTTTTGAATGTCAAGGTCAAATGTCCACGATTTAATGGGAGACGCGTGTCTGTCAGACTTCACCCGCACGGAGTTAATGGCATGTGTGTCTGGGCTCAAGGTCATATTGTAAAGGTCACGGTCACCTCATGTCAAGGTCATGTCAAGGTCATGTCAAGGTCACCGTTTAATGGCCTGTGTTTTGAATGTCAAGGTCAAATGTCCACGATTTAATGGGAGACGCGTGTCTGTCAGACTTCACCCGCACGGAGTTAATGGCATGTGTGTCTGGGCTCAAGGTCATATTGTAAAGGTCACGGTCACCTCATGTCAAGGTCATGTCAAGGTCATGTCAAGGTCACCGTTTAATGGCCTGTGTTTTGAATGTCAAGGTCAAATGTCCACGATTTAATGGGAGACGCGTGTCTGTCACTTCACCCGCACGGAGTTAATGGCATGTGTGTCTGGGCTCAAGGTCATATTGTAAAGGTCACGGTCACCTCATGTCAAGGTCATGTCAAGGTCACCGTTTAATGGCCTGTGTTTTGAATGTCAAGGTCAAATGTCCACGATTTAATGGGAGACGCGTGTCTGTCAGACTTCACCCGCACGGAGTTAATGGCATGTGTGTCTGGGCTCAAGGTCATATTGTAAAGGTCACGGTCACCTCATGTCAAGGTCATGTCAAGGTCACCGTTTAATGGCCTGTGTTTTGAATGTCAAGGTCAAATGTCCACGATTTAATGGGAGACGCGTGTCTGTCAGACTTCACCCGCACGGAGTTAATAGCATGTGTGTCTGGGCTCAAGGTCATATTGTAAAGGTCACGGTCACCTGATGTCAAGGTCATGTCAAGGTCATGTCAAGGTCACCGTTTAATGGCCTGTGTTTTGAATGTCAAGGTCAAATGTCCACGATTTAATGGGAGACGCGTGTCTGTCAGACTTCACCCGCACGGAGTTAATGGCATGTGTGTCTGGGCTCAAGGTCATATTGTAAAGGTCACGGTCACCTCATGTCAAGGTCATGTCAAGGTCATGTCAAGGTCACCGTTTAATGGCCTGTGTTTTGAATGTCAAGGTCAAATGTCCACGATTTAATGGGAGACGCGTGTCTGTCAGACTTCACCCGCACGGAGTTAATGGCATGTGTGTCTGGGCTCAAGGTCATATTGTAAAGGTCACGGTCACCTCATGTCAAGGTCATGTCAAGGTCACCGTTTAATGGCCTGTGTTTTGAATGTCAAGGTCAAATGTCCACGATTTAATGGGAGACGCGTGTCTGTCAGACTTCACCCGCACGGAGTTAATGGCATGTGTGTCTGGGCTCAAGGTCATATTGTAAAGGTCACGGTCACCTCATGTCAAGGTCATGTCAAGGTCACCGTTTAATGGCCTGTGTTTTGAATGTCAAGGTCAAATGTCCACGATTTAATGGGAGACGCGTGTCTGTCAGACTTCACCCGCACGGAGTTAATGGCATGTGTGTCTGGGCTCAAGGTCATATTGTAAAGGTCACGGTCACCTCATGTCAAGGTCATGTCAACGTCACCGTTTAATGGCCTGTGTTTTGAATGTCAAGGTCAAATGTCCACGATTTAATGGGAGACGCGTGTCTGTCAGACTTCACCCGCACGGAGTTAATGGCATGTGTGTCTGGGCTCAAGGTCATATTGTAAAGGTCACGGTCACCTCATGTCAAGGTCATGTCAAGGTCACCGTTTAATGGCCTGTGTTTTGAATGTCAAGGTCAAATGTCCACGATTTAATGGGAGACGCGTGTCTGTCAGACTTCACCCGCACGGAGTTAATGGCATGTGTCTGGGCTCAAGGTCATATTGTAAAGGTCACGGTCACCTCATGTCAAGGTCATGTCAATGTCACCGTTTAATGGCCTGTGTTTTGAATGTCAAGGTCAAATGTCCACGATTTAATGGGAGACGCGTGTCTGTCAGACTTCACCCGCACGGAGTTAATGGCATGTGTGTCTGGGCTCAAGGTCATATTGTAAAGGTCACGGTCACCTCATGTCAAGGTCATGTCAAGGTCATGTCAAGGTCACCGTTTAATGGCCTGTGTTTTGAATGTCAAGGTCAAATGTCCACGATTTAATGGGAGACGCGTGTCTGTCAGACTTCACCCGCACGGAGTTAATGGCATGTGTGTCTGGGCTCAAGGTCATATTGTAAAGGTCACGGTCACCTCATGTCAAGGTCACCGTTTAATGGCCTGTGTTTTGAATGTCAAGGTCAAACGTCCACGATTTAATGGGAGACGCGTGTCTGTCAGACTTCACCCGCACGGAGTTAATGGCATGTGTGTCTGGGCTCAAGGTCATATTGTAAAGGTCACGGTCACCTCATGTCAAGGTCATGTCAAGGTCATGTCAAGGTCACCGTTTAATGGCCTGTGTTTTGAATGTCAAGGTCAAATGTCCACGATTTAATGGGAGACGCGTGTCTGTCAGACTTCACCCGCACGGAGTTAATGGCATGTGTGTCTGGGCTCAAGGTCATATTGTAAAGGTCACGGTCACCTCATGTCAAGGTCATGTCAAGGTCATGTCAAGGTCACCGTTTAATGGCCTGTGTTTTGAATGTCAAGGTCAAATGTCCACGATTTAATGGGAGACGCGTGTCTGTCAGACTTCACCCGCACGGAGTTAATGGCATGTGTGTCTGGGCTCAAGGTCATATTGTAAAGGTCACGGTCACCTCATGTCAAGGTCATGTCAAGGTCACCGTTCAATGGCCTGTGTTTTGAATGTCAAGGTCAAATGTCCACGATTTAATGGGAGACGCGTGTCTGTCAGACTTCACCCGCACGGAGTTAATGGCATGTGTGTCTGGGCTCAAGGTCATATTGTAAAGGTCACGGTCACCTCATGTCAAGGTCATGTCAAGGTCATGTCAAGGTCACCGTTTAATGGCCTGTGTTTTGAATGTCAAGGTCAAACGTCCACGATTTAATGGGAGACGCGTGTCTGTCAGACTTCACCCGCACGGAGTTAATGGCATGTGTGTCTGGGCTCAAGGTCATATTGTAAAGGTCACGGTCACCTCATGTCAAGGTCATGTCAAGGTCACCGTTTAATGGCCTGTGTTTTGAATGTCAAGGTCAAATGTCCACGATTTAATGGGAGACACGTGTCTGTCAGACTTCACCCGCACGGAGTTAATGGCATGTGTGTCTGGGCTCAAGGTCATATTGTAAAGGTCACGGTCACCTCATGTCAAGGTCATGTCAAGGTCACCGTTTAATGGCCTGTGTTTTGTAATGTCAAGGTCAAATGTCCACGATTTAATGGGAGACGCGTGTCTGTCAGACTTCACCCGCACGGAGTTAATGGCATGTGTGTCTGGGCTCAAGGTCATATTGTAAAGGTCACGGTCACCTCATGTCAAGGTCATGTCAAGGTCATGTCAAGGTCACCGTTTAATGGCCTGTGTTTTGAATGTCAAGGTCAAACGTCCACGATTTAATGGGAGACGCGTGTCTGTCAGACTTCACCCGCACGGAGTTAATGGCATGTGTGTCTGGGCTCAAGGTCATATTGTAAAGGTCACGGTCACCTCATGTCAAGGTCATGTCAAGGTCATGTCAAGGTCACCGTTTAATGGCCTGTGTCTTGAATGTCAAGGTCAAATGTCCACGATTTAATGGGAGACGCGTGTCTGTCAGACTTCACCCGCAAGGAGTTAATGGCATGTGTGTCTGGGCTCAAGGTCATATTGTAAAGGTCACGGTCACCTCATGTCAAGGTCATGTCAAGGTCACCGTTTAATGGCCTGTGTTTTGAATGTCAAGGTCAAATGTCCACGATTTAATGGGAGACGCGTGTCTGTCAGACTTCACCCGCACGGAGTTAATGGCATGTGTGTCTGGGCTCAAGGTCATATTGTAAAGGTCACGGTCACCTCATGTCAAGGTCATGTCAAGGTCATGTCAAGGTCACCGTTTAATGGCCTGTGTTTTGAATGTCAAGGTCAAATGTCCACGATTTAATGGGAGACGCGTGTCTGTCAGACTTCACCCGCACGGAGTTAATGGCATGTGTGTCTGGGCTCAAGGTCATATTGTAAAGGTCACGGTCACCTCATGTCAAGGTCATGTCAAGGTCACCGTTTAATGGCCTGTGTTTTGAATGTCAAGGTCAAATGTCCACGATTTAATGGGAGACGCGTGTCTGTCAGACTTCACCCGCACGGAGTTAATGGCATGTGTGTCTGGGCTCAAGGTCATATTGTAAAGGTCACGGTCACCTCATGTCAAGGTCATGTCAAGGTCATGTCAAGGTCACCGTTTAATGGCCTGTGTTTTGAATGTCAAGGTCAAATGTCCACGATTTAATGGGAGACGCGTGTCTGTCAGACTTCACCCGCACGGAGTTAATGGCATGTGTGTCTGGGCTCAAGGTCATATTGTAAAGGTCACGGTCACCTCATGTCAAGGTCATGTCAAGGTCATGTCAAGGTCACCGTTTAATGGCCTGTGTTTTGAATGTCAAGGTCAAATGTCCACGATTTAATGGGAGACGCGTGTCTGTCAGACTTCACCCGCACGGAGTTAATGGCATGTGTGTCTGGGCTCAAGGTCATATTGTAAAGGTCACGGTCACCTCATGTCAAGGTCATGTCAAGGTCACCGTTTAATGGCCTGTGTTTTGAATGTCAAGGTCAAATGTCCACGATTTAATGGGAGACGCGTGTCTGTCAGACTTCACCCGCACGGAGTTAATGGCATGTGTGTCTGGGCTCAAGGTCATATTGTAAAGGTCACGGTCACCTCATGTCAAGGTCATGTCAAGGTCATGTCAAGGTCACCGTTTAATGGCCTGTGTTTTGAATGTCAAGGTCAAATGTCCACGATTTAATGGGAGACGCGTGTCTGTCAGACTTCACCCGCACGGAGTTAATGGCATGTGTGTCTGGGCTCAAGGTCATATTGTAAAGGTCACGGTCACCTCATGTCAAGGTCATGTCAAGGTCATGTCAAGGTCACCGTTTAATGGCCTGTGTTTTGAATGTCAAGGTCAAATGTCCACGATTTAATGGGAGACGCGTGTCTGTCAGACTTCACCCGCACGGAGTTAATGGCATGTGTGTCTGGGCTCAAGGTCATATTGTAAAGGTCACGGTCACCTCATGTCAAGGTCATGTCAAGGTCACCGTTTAATGGCCTGTGTTTTGAATGTCAAGGTCAAATGTCCACGATTTAATGGGAGACGCGTGTCTGTCAGACTTCACCCGCACGGAGTTAATGGCATGTGTGTCTGGGCTCAAGGTCATATTGTAAAGGTCACGGTCACCTCATGTCAAGGTCATGTCAAGGTCACCGTTTAATGGCCTGTGTTTTGAATGTCAAGGTCAAATGTCCACGATTTAATGGGAGACGCGTGTCTGTCAGACTTCACCCGCACGGAGTTAATGGCATGTGTGTCTGGGCTCAAGGTCATATTGTAAAGGTCACGGTCACCTCATGTCAAGGTCATGTCAAGGTCATGTCAAGGTCACCGTTTAATGGCCTGTGTTTTGAATGTCAAGGTCAAATGTCCACGATTTAATGGGAGACGCGTGTCTGTCAGACTTCACCCGCACGGAGTTAATGGCATGTGTGTCTGGGCTCAAGGTCATATTGTAAAGGTCACGGTCACCTCATGTCAAGGTCATGTCAAGGTCACCGTTTAATGGCCTGTGTTTTGAATGTCAAGGTCAAATGTCCACGATTTAATGGGAGACGCGTGTCTGTCAGACTTCACCCGCACGGAGTTAATGGCATGTGTGTCTGGGCTCAAGGTCATATTGTAAAGGTCACGGTCACCTCATGTCAAGGTCATGTCAAGGTCACCGTTTAATGGCCTGTGTTTTGAATGTCAAGGTCAAATGTCCACGATTTAATGGGAGACGCGTGTCTGTCAGACTTCACCCGCACGGAGTTAATGGCATGTGTGTCTGGGCTCAAGGTCATATTGTAAAGGTCACGGTCACCTCATGTCAAGGTCATGTCAAGGTCATGTCAAGGTCACCGTTTAATGGCCTGTGTTTTGAATGTCAAGGTCAAATGTCCACGATTTAATGGGAGACGCGTGTCTGTCAGACTTCACCCGCACGGAGTTAATGGCATGTGTGTCTGGGCTCAAGGTCATATTGTAAAGGTCACGGTCACCTCATGTCAAGGTCATGTCAAGGTCACCGTTTAATGGCCTGTGTTTTGAATGTCAAGGTCAAATGTCCACGATTTAATGGGAGACGCGTGTCTGTCAGACTTCACCCGCACGGAGTTAATGGCATGTGTGTCTGGGCTCAAGGTCATATTGTAAAGGTCACGGTCACCTCATGTCAAGGTCATGTCAAGGTCACCGTTTAATGGCCTGTGTTTTGAATGTCAAGGTCAAATGTCCACGATTTAATGGGAGACGCGTGTCTGTCAGACTTCACCCGCACGGAGTTAATAGCATGTGTGTCTGGGCTCAAGGTCATATTGTAAAGGTCACGGTCACCTGATGTCAAGGTCATGTCAAGGTCATGTCAAGGTCACCGTTTAATGGCCTGTGTTTTGAATGTCAAGGTCAAATGTCCACGATTTAATGGGAGACGCGTGTCTGTCAGACTTCACCCGCACGGAGTTAATGGCATGTGTGTCTGGGCTCAAGGTCATATTGTAAAGGTCACGGTCACCTCATGTCAAGGTCATGTCATGGTCATGTCAAGGTCACCGTTTAATGGCCTGTGTTTTGAATGTCAAGGTCAAATGTCCACGATTTAATGGGAGACGCGTGTCTGTCAGACTTCACCCGCACGGAGTTAATGGCATGTGTGTCTGGGCTCAAGGTCATATTGTAAAGGTCACGGTCACCTCATGTCAAGGTCATGTCAAGGTCACCGTTTAATGGCCTGTGTTTTGAATGTCAAGGTCAAATGTCCACGATTTAATGGGAGACGCGTGTCTGTCAGACTTCACCCGCACGGAGTTAATGGCATGTGTGTCTGGGCTCAAGGTCATATTGTAAAGGTCACGGTCACCTCATGTCAAGGTCATGTCAAGGTCACCGTTTAATGGCCTGTGTTTTGAATGTCAAGGTCAAATGTCCACGATTTAATGGGAGACGCGTGTCTGTCAGACTTCACCCGCACGGAGTTAATGGCATGTGTGTCTGGGCTCAAGGTCATATTGTAAAGGTCACGGTCACCTCATGTCAAGGTCATGTCAACGTCACCGTTTAATGGCCTGTGTTTTGAATGTCAAGGTCAAATGTCCACGATTTAATGGGAGACGCGTGTCTGTCAGACTTCACCCGCACGGAGTTAATGGCATGTGTGTCTGGGCTCAAGGTCATATTGTAAAGGTCACGGTCACCTCATGTCAAGGTCATGTCAAGGTCACCGTTTAATGGCCTGTGTTTTGAATGTCAAGGTCAAATGTCCACGATTTAATGGGAGACGCGTGTCTGTCAGACTTCACCCGCACGGAGTTAATGGCATGTGTCTGGGCTCAAGGTCATATTGTAAAGGTCACGGTCACCTCATGTCAAGGTCATGTCAATGTCACCGTTTAATGGCCTGTGTTTTGAATGTCAAGGTCAAATGTCCACGATTTAATGGGAGACGCGTGTCTGTCAGACTTCACCCGCACGGAGTTAATGGCATGTGTGTCTGGGCTCAAGGTCATATTGTAAAGGTCACGGTCACCTCATGTCAAGGTCATGTCAAGGTCATGTCAAGGTCACCGTTTAATGGCCTGTGTTTTGAATGTCAAGGTCAAATGTCCACGATTTAATGGGAGACGCGTGTCTGTCAGACTTCACCCGCACGGAGTTAATGGCATGTGTGTCTGGGCTCAAGGTCATATTGTAAAGGTCACGGTCACCTCATGTCAAGGTCACCGTTTAATGGCCTGTGTTTTGAATGTCAAGGTCAAACGTCCACGATTTAATGGGAGACGCGTGTCTGTCAGACTTCACCCGCACGGAGTTAATGGCATGTGTGTCTGGGCTCAAGGTCATATTGTAAAGGTCACGGTCACCTCATGTCAAGGTCATGTCAAGGTCATGTCAAGGTCACCGTTTAATGGCCTGTGTTTTGAATGTCAAGGTCAAACGTCCACGATTTAATGGGAGACGCGTGTCTGTCAGACTTCACCCGCACGGAGTTAATGGCATGTGTGTCTGGGCTCAAGGTCATATTGTAAAGGTCACGGTCACCTCATGTCAAGGTCATGTCAAGGTCATGTCAAGGTCACCGTTTAATGGCCTGTGTTTTGAATGTCAAGGTCAAATGTCCACGATTTAATGGGAGACGCGTGTCTGTCAGACTTCACCCGCACGGAGTTAATGGCATGTGTGTCTGGGCTCAAGGTCATATTGTAAAGGTCACGGTCACCTCATGTCAAGGTCATGTCAAGGTCACCGTTTAATGGCCTGTGTTTTGAATGTCAAGGTCAAATGTCCACGATTTAATGGGAGACGCGTGTCTGTCAGACTTCACCCGCACGGAGTTAATGGCATGTGTGTCTGGGCTCAAGGTCATATTGTAAAGGTCACGGTCACCTCATGTCAAGGTCATGTCAAGGTCATGTCAAGGTCACCGTTTAATGGCCTGTGTTTTGAATGTCAAGGTCAAACGTCCACGATTTAATGGGAGACGCGTGTCTGTCAGACTTCACCCGCACGGAGTTAATGGCATGTGTGTCTGGGCTCAAGGTCATATTGTAAAGGTCACGGTCACCTCATGTCAAGGTCATGTCAAGGTCATGTCAAGGTCACCGTTTAATGGCCTGTGTTTTGAATGTCAAGGTCAAATGTCCACGATTTAATGGGAGACGCGTGTCTGTCAGACTTCACCCGCACGGAGTTAATGGCATGTGTGTCTGGGCTCAAGGTCATATTGTAAAGGTCACGGTCACCTCATGTCAAGGTCATGTCAAGGTCATGTCAAGGTCACCGTTTAATGGCCTGTGTTTTGAATGTCAAGGTCAAATGTCCACGATTTAATGGGAGACGCGTGTCTGTCAGACTTCACCCGCACGGAGTTAATGGCATGTGTGTCTGGGCTCAAGGTCATATTGTAAAGGTCACGGTCACCTCATGTCAAGGTCATGTCAAGGTCACCGTTTAATGGCCTGTGTTTTGTAATGTCAAGGTCAAATGTCCACGATTTAATGGGAGACGCGTGTCTGTCAGACTTCACCCGCACGGAGTTAATGGCATGTGTGTCTGGGCTCAAGGTCATATTGTAAAGGTCACGGTCACCTCATGTCAAGGTCATGTCAAGGTCACCGTTTAATGGCCTGTGTTTTGAATGTCAAGGTCAAATGTCCACGATTTAATGGGAGACGCGTGTCTGTCAGACTTCACCCGCACGGAGTTAATGGCATGTGTGTCTGGGCTCAAGGTCATATTGTAAAGGTCACGGTCACCTCATGTCAAGGTCATGTCAAGGTCACCGTTTAATGGCCTGTGTTTTGAATGTCAAGGTCAAATGTCCACGATTTAATGGGAGACGCGTGTCTGTCAGACTTCACCCGCACGGAGTTAATGGCATGTGTGTCTGGGCTCAAGGTCATATTGTAAAGGTCACGGTCACCTCATGTCAAGGTCATGTCAAGGTCATGTCAAGGTCACCGTTTAATGGCCTGTGTTTTGAATGTCAAGGTCAAACGTCCACGATTTAATGGGAGACGCGTGTCTGTCAGACTTCACCCGCACGGAGTTAATGGCATGTGTGTCTGGGCTCAAGGTCATATTGTAAAGGTCACGGTCACCTCATGTCAAGGTCACCGTTTAATGGCCTGTGTTTTGAATGTCAAGGTCAAACGTCCACGATTTCAAGGTCAAGGTCTGTGTTTTGAATGTTAAAATTATGTGTGAAATGAATCGAAAATCGAACCTACCGCTGTTTCGTTGTCGTGCTCTGTTGTAATCTACATGTTACTTGCGACAGCATTCGGCATCAACTAGTGCACAGAATTATTCTCCCATCTCTGTCATGGTTGTGTATTGGTGCAAAGATGTACAGACCTTGAAATATAAACATATATACTTCAGATTATGTTTCGTATCATTCCAACTGTGTCTGGAAACTTGTAGATATGAATTTAAAGAAAATGAAATATCAGTAAAAGAAAATCAAAACAAGTGATACTATTCTGCTGTTTCGTGGTCATGCTCTGTCTTAATCTACATGTTACTTGAGACGGCAGTTCGCATTGGCATCATTTAGTTCATCTTTGTCGTGCTTGTGTCTGGCCTAAAAGATTACAGACCTTAAAATATAAACATATATACCAGAACACTATGTTGTGTTTCGTCCCATTCCAACCGATTCTGAACACTTGGACATACAAATAGTTAATTCAAAGAAAATTAAGACAAGTGATACTATACTGCTGTTTTGAGGTCATGCTGTGTCGTAATCATGTAACTTGCTACGGATGTAGCATTCGGCTGTGCCCGGTTCTCACAATTGCACTGTCTCATCATTGTCGTGGTTGATTGTCGTCCAAAATATGTACAGACCTGGAAATATAAACATATATACAGAGACTTTAAAAAGATAGATACATTAAAGATTAGAAAGTGATTGAAAAAATATTTTAATATAAACAAAGATTCAACTTAGAAAAAGATTGAGAAAATATTTTAATATGGTGTAGGTGTATGTAATTGAAGTGCCCGATGCCAGTTGCTACACCACATGAAACTTAGAAAAAACTTGATTTTTAACCTATGGTGTAGTTAGAGAGAAAAAGAGTCATTAACCACCAGACACGACACCATATTAAACTTAGAAAAAGATTGAGAAAATATTTTAATATGGTGTATGTAATTCAAGTACACGATGCAAGTTGCTCAACTTGTAAACAAAGATTCAACTTAGAAAAAGATTGAGAAAATATTTTAATATGGTGTAGGTTTATGTAATTGAAGTGCCCGATGCCAGTTGCTACACCACATGAAACTTAGAAAAAACTTGATTTTTAACCTATGGTGTAGTAAGAGAGAAAAAGAGTCATTCACCACCAGACACGACACCATATGAAACTTAGAAAAAGATTGAGAAAATATTTTAATATGGTGTATGTAATTCAAGTACACGATGCAAGTTGCTCAACTTGTAAACAAAGATTCAACTTAGAAAAAGATTGAGAAAATATTTTAATATGGTGTAGGTTTATGTAATTGAAGTGCCCGATGCCAGTTGCTACACCACATGAAACTTAGAAAAAACTTGATTTTTAACCTATGGTGTAGTTAGAGAGAAAAAGAGTCATTCACCACCAGACACGACACCATATGAAACTTAGAAAAAGATTGAGAAAATATTTTAATATGGTGTATGTAATTCAAGTACACGATGCAAGTTGCTCAACTTGTAAACAAAGATTCAACTTAGAAAAAGATTGAGAAAATATTTTAATATGGTGTAGGTTTATGTAATTGAAGTGCCCGATGCCAGTTGCTACACCACATGAAACTTAGAAAAAACTTGATTTTTAACCTATGGTGTAGTAAGAGAGAAAAAGAGTCATTCACCACCAGACACGACACCATATGAAACTTAGAAAAAGATTGAGAAAATATTTTAATATGGTGTATGTAATTCAAGTACACGATGCAAGTTGCTCAACTTGTAAACAAAGATTCAACTTAGAAAAAGATTGAGAAAATATTTTAATATGGTGTAGGTTTATGTAATTGAAGTGCCCGATGCCAGTTGCTACACCACATGAAACTTAGAAAAAACTTGATTTTTAACCTATGGTGTAGTAAGAGAGAAAAAGAGTCATTCACCACCAGACACGACACCATATGAAACTTAGAAAAAGATTGAGAAAATATTTTAATATGGTGTATGTAATTCAAGTACACGATGCAAGTTGCTCAACTTGTAAACAAAGATTCAACTTAGAAAAAGATTGAGAAAATATTTTAATATGGTGTAGGTTTATGTAATTGAAGTGCCCGATGCCAGTTGCTACACCACATGAAACTTAGAAAAAACTTGATTTTTAACCTATGGTGTAGTTAGAGAGAAAAAGAGTCATTCACCACCAGACACGACACCATATGAAACTTAGAAAAAGATTGAGAAAATATTTTAATATGGTGTATGTAATTCAAGTACACGATGCAAGTTGCTCAACTTGTAAACAAAGATTCAACTTAGAAAAAGATTGAGAAAATATTTTAATATGGTGTAGGTTTATGTAATTGAAGTGCCCGATGCCAGTTGCTACACCACATGAAACTTAGAAAAAACTTGATTTTTAACCTATGGTGTAGTAAGAGAGAAAAAGAGTCATTAACCACCAGACACGACACCATATGAAACTTAGAAAAAGATTGAGAAAATATTTTAATATGGTGTATGTAATTCAAGTACACGATGCAAGTTGCTCAACTTGTAAACAAAGATTCAACTTAGAAAAAGATTGAGAAAATATTTTAATATGGTGTAGGTTTATGTAATTGAAGTGCCCGATGCCAGTTGCTACACCACATGAAACTTAGAAAAAACTTGATTTTTAACCTATGGTGTAGTTAGAGAGAAAAAGAGTCATTCACCACCAGACACGACACCATATGAAACTTAGAAAAAGATTGAGAAAATATTTTAATATGGTGTATGTAATTCAAGTACACGATGCAAGTTGCTCAACTTGTAAACAAAGATTCAACTTAGAAAAAGATTGAGAAAATATTTTAATATGGTGTAGGTTTATGTAATTGAAGTGCCCGATGCCAGTTGCTACACCACATGAAACTTAGAAAAAACTTGATTTTTAACCTATGGTGTAGTAAGAGAGAAAAAGAGTCATTCACCACCAGACACGACACCATATGAAACTTAGAAAAAGATTGAGAAAATATTTTAATATGGTGTATGTAATTCAAGTACACGATGCAAGTTGCTCAACTTGTAAACAAAGATTCAACTTAGAAAAAGATTGAGAAAATATTTTAATATGGTGTAGGTTTATGTAATTGAAGTGCCCGATGCCAGTTGCTACACCACATGAAACTTAGAAAAAACTTGATTTTTAACCTATGGTGTAGTAAGAGAGAAAAAGAGTCATTAACCACCAGACACGACATCATATTAAACTTAGAAAAAACGTGATTTTTAACCTATGGTGTAGTAAGAGAGAAAAAGAGTCATTCACCACCAGACACGACACCATATGAAACTTAGAAAAAACTTGATTTTTAACCTATGGTGTAGTTAGAGAGAAAAAGAGTCATTCACCACCAGACACGACACCATATTAAACTTAGAAAAAACTTGATTTTTAACCTATGGTGTAGTTAGAGAGAAAAAGAGTCATTAACCACCAGACACGACACCATATGGTGTAGTTAGAGAGAGAAAGAGTCATTAACCACCAGTCACGACACCATATTAAACTTAGAAAAAATGTGATTTTTAACCTATGGTGTAGTAAGAGAGAAAAAGAGTCATGGACCACGAGACACGACACCATATTAAACTTAGAAAAAACGTGATTTTTAACCTATGGTGTAGTAAGAGAGAAAAAGAGTCATTCACCACCAGACACGACACCATATGAAACTTAGAAAAAACTTGATTTTTAACCTATGGTGTAGTTAGAGAGAAAAAGAGTCATGGACCACGAGACACGACACCATATTAAACTTAGAAAAAACGTGATTTTTAACCTATGGTGTAGTAAGAGAGAAAAAGAGTCATTCACCACCAGACACGACACCATATGAAACTTAGAAAAAACTTGATTTTTAACCTATGGTGTAGTTAGAGAGAAAAAGAGTTATTAACCACCAGACACGACACCATATTAAACTTAGAAAAAACGTGATTTTTAACCTATGGTGTAGTTAGAGAGAAAAAGAGTCATTCACCACCAGACACGACACCATATTAAACTTAGAAAAAATGTGATTTTTAACCTATGGTGTAGTAAGAGAGAAAAAGAGTCATGAACGACGAGAGACGACAGCATATGAACAATCGATAAAACTTACCTTGTAAACTTACTGAGAGGGTATCCACGTTTAATCCAGGTGTCTCCAGCGAATAATTCAAACAACTATTTATATCCAGCTTGTAAATTTATTTATCACTCTTTTTTTACAGAACAAAGTGTCAAATATTGGTCAATATGCACAGAATTTGTATGCACCTTCCACCCCCCAACAAACTGTTTTTTTTGTTTTGTTTTATTTTTTATAAATTTTTATATTTTTCTATCATTCACTTTAATGTTTTTTTCTTTCATTTTTGTGCACAAATTAGACGTCTTTTTTTGGTGGAGACTGACATGCAGGAAATGTTTTGTAAAAAACGTATTTTTCTGGTCACATTAGAATTCTCGCAACATAATTCTGTGGACGACATTTGGCATTAAATGTTTGTGGAGATCAGCAAAAGGTGAGTCACTACCTGAGATACAGGAGATTCTGTTGCTTTCTCCTCTCAGTCTGTTAGAGATATTGTTTTTTTTTATCATATTCAAGGAATGTATTGTTATTTTTGTAATTTTTTAACCTTTTGTATTTTGATGTCCCATTGCTTTCATTCCAATTCGGTCCCTCTGTATTGGAAAAAATCGGTGTTGAACCATGGTAGTCCTCGATGATTCTCCAACGTACAAGATTGTTGTACAGACTGGAATCTAAAAATGGAGAAAAAGAAATATATTAATTCATTTGATTAATTTAATAATTGTATTAGTTAGAGCAGCATTAGAGGATAGAAAATGACAAAGAACACTATGAGGGGATTGAAAATGATGTAGAAGACTATGAGGGGATAGAAAATGACGGAGAACAGCATTAGAGGATAGAAAATGATGAAGAAAATTATTACAACAACCTGCTCTATCTAGAGTATTGAACACTTTCATATTCAGTATATATCTTCTATATAAAATTGAATGTCTGTATGTGTGTGCGCCTTATAGAAAAAAATGTTAGAGAATATAGATACAATACAAAAGTGTATTCCTATGTAAAATTCACAGAGTAAGTTGATGGGCATATTCCCGAATCTATAACCCCCCCCCCCCATAACTCTATTTTTCCTAGCAAGCAGTAAGTGTGGTATTGTGGTGACTGAGATGATTCTAGTTAAAAGTAGGAGACTTTAGACCCCCATTTTTACCCACTCTTGTGCCTAATTTCTTTTCAATGTAAATTTTTGTGAATTATTGACAGACAAAAAAGTACGTACCATTTTTCTTTTCGCCAACTGCTGGATCATATTGTTGTTCAGGGCAGGATCGCGTGCTCCTCTGTCTTAATCATCATGTTACTGGCGACAGGATTCAGGAATGGGCTCCGCTCGATTCACATAATTCCAGTCTCATCTGTGGTCCAATTCCAACCGACTCTGAAAAACTTGGCAGATATAAACAGAATTAATTTAAAACAAAGCCAAAGTCAGTAAAAAAAAATGAGTATACAAGAGATAGTATTGCTATACAAGAGATAGTGATGATGATGATGATGATGATGATGATGATGATTCCGCAGTGAGCAGGATCGCTAATGCTATCGGTAATTAGAGCGGGGCACAAAAGCGGTAATCCAGTATGTGTGAGCTGATGTGAGAAACAACAGAAATTTCGACATTCTAGACTGACAGCTGGTGGCGGGTGCTAATGCAATCCATTACAGATATCTTCTTGGCTTCTGTGTATGTTTGGCAAAGCAAACTTGTCAACACCGATGAATTGGTGCACACAAAACAGTCGAGTGTTGGGTTTGACAGCTAACGAATACAATTCTCGAGCCGAAGAGACATTTTGTGGACGCATTGCTGTTATTAAGTCATTTCAACCGTTTATAGACCCAATTCTATTTCCTACAAAGGCGGACAGGAAAAAAGAAGCGGAAATCCAGTCTATAAACTTGCCACACAGTCTAGCATGTGTTCTGATGCTAATTCCAGAGCTGGACTCGTCCATAGAGGCGTACGGACGAGTCACACCGTAGTCACAAACACTAGAGAACAGTGCTACCGATACGCAATAACGACGACCTTTAACGGGCAGACATCGGCATTAGGCTCTCTGAAAAACGGGGGGGGGGGGGGGAGACATGAACAGAGTGAATTTAAAGCAAAGCGAATGTTAGTAAAAAGGTGATGCTGATTCCGAGGTGAGCAGGATCGTTTATGCTATCGGTAATTAGAGCGGGGAGCACAAAAGCGGTAATCCAGTATGTGTGAGCTGATGTGAGAAACAACAGAAATTTCGACATTCTCGACTGACAGCTGGTGGCGGGTGCTAATGCAATCCATATTACAGATATCTTCTTGGCTTCTGTGTATGTTTGGCAAAGCAAACTTGTCAACACCGATGAATTGTGTATTTTGCCCCTAGAGTGCACACAAAAACAGTCGAGTGATGGGTTTGACAGCTAACGAATACAATTGCTGAGCCGAAGAGACACTTTGTGGACGCATTGCTGTTATTAAGTCATTTCAACCGTTTATAGACCCAATTCTATTTCCTACAAAGGCGGACAGGAAAAAAGAAGCGGAAATCCAGTCTATAAACTTGCCACACAGTCTAGGATGTGTTCTGATGCTAATTCCAGAGCTGGACTCGTCCATAGAGGCGTACGGACGAGTCACACCGTAGTCACAAACACTAGAGAACAGTGCTACCGATACGCAATAACGACGACCTTTAACGGGCAGACATCGGCATTAGGCTCTCTGAAAAACGGGGGGGGGGGGGGGAGACATGAACAGAGTGAATTTAAAGCAAAGCGAATGTTAGTAAAAAGGTGATGCTGATTCCGAGGTGAGCAGGATCGTTTATGCTATCGGTAATTAGAGCGGGGAGCACAAAAGCGGTAATCCAGTATGTGTGAGCTGATGTGAGAAACAACAGAAATTTCGACATTCTCGACTGACAGCTGGTGGCGGGTGCTAATGCAATCCATATTACAGATATCTTCTTGGCTTCTGTGTATGTTTGGCAAAGCAAACTTGTCAACACCGATGAATTGTGTATTTTGCCCCTAGAGTGCACACAAAAACAGTCGAGTGATGGGTTTGACAGCTAACGAATACAATTGCTGAGCCGAAGAGACACTTTGTGGACGCATTGCTGTTATTAAGTCATTTCAAACGTTTATAGACTCAATTCTATTTCCTACAAAGGCGGACAGGAAAAAAGAAGCGGAAATCCAGTCTATAAACTTGCCACACAGTCTAGAATGTGTTCTGATGCTAATTCCAGAGCTGGACTCGTCCATAGAGGCGTACGGACGAGTCACACCGTAGTCACAAACACTAGAGGACAGTGCTACCGATACGCAATAACGACGACCTTTAACGGGCAGACATCGGCATTAGGCTCTCTGAAAAACGGGGGGGGGGGAGACATGAACAGAGTGAATTTAAAGCAAAGCGAATGTTAGTAAAAAGGTGATGCTGATTCCGTGGTGAGCAGGATCGCTTATGCTATCGGTAATTAGAGCGGGGAGCACAAAAGCGGTAATCCAGTATGTGTGAGCTGATGTGAGAAACAACAGAAATTTCGACATTCTCGACTGACAGCTGGTGGCGGGTGCTAATGCAATCCATATTACAGATATCTTCTTGGCTTCTGTGTATGTTTGGCAAAGCAAACTTGTCAACACCGATGAATTGTGTATTTTGCCCCTAGAGTGCACACAAAAACAGTCGAGTGATGGGTTTGACAGCTAACGAATACAATTGCTGAGCCGAAGAGACACTTTGTGGACGCATTGCTGTTATTAAGTCATTTCAACCGTTTACAAACTGAATTCTATTTCCTACAAAGGCGGACAGGAAAAAAGAAGCGGAAATCCAGTCTATAAACTTGCCACACAGTCTAGAATGTGTTCTGATGCTAATTCCAGAGCTGGACTCGTCCATAGAGGCGTACGGACGAGTCACACCGTAGTCACAAACACTAGACAACAGTGCTACCGATACGCAATAACGACGACCTTTAACGGGCAGACATCGGCATTAGGCTCTCTGAAAAACGGGGGGGGGGGGGGGGGGGAGACATGAACAGAGTGAATTTAAAGCAAAGCGAATGTTAGTAAAAAGGTGATGCTGATTCCGTGGTGAGCAGGATCGCTTATGCTATCGGTAATTAGAGCGGGGAGCACAAAAGCGGTAATCCAGTATGTGTGAGCTGATGTGAGAAACAACAGAAATTTCGACATTCTCGACTGACAGCTGGTGGCGGGTGCTAATGCAATCCATATTACAGATATCTTCTTGGCTTCTGTGTATGTTTGGCAAAGCAAACTTGTCAACACCGATGAATTGTGTATTTTGCCCCTAGAGTGCACACAAAAACAGTCGAGTGATGGGTTTGACAGCTAACGAATACAATTGCTGAGCCGAAGAGACACTTTGTGGACGCATTGCTGTTATTAAGTCATTTCAACCGTTTATAGACTCAATTCTATTTCCTACAAAGGCGGACAGGAAAAAAGAAGCGGAAATCCAGTCTATAAACTTGCCACACAGTCTAGAATGTGTTCTGATGCTAATTCCAGAGCTGGACTCGTCCATAGAGGCGTACGGACGAGTCACACCGTAGTCACAAACACTAGAGGACAGTGCTACCGATACGCAATAACGACGACCTTTAACGGGCAGACATCGGCATTAGGCTCTCTGAAAAACGGGGGGGGGGGGAGACATGAACAGAGTGAATTTAAAGCAAAGCGAATGTTAGTAAAAAGGTGATGCTGATTCCGTGGTGAGCAGGATCGCTTATGCTATCGGTAATTAGAGCGGGGAGCACAAAAGCGGTAATCCAGTATGTGTGAGCTGATGTGAGAAACAACAGAAATTTCGACATTCTCGACTGACAGCTGGTGGCGGGTGCTAATGCAATCCATATTACAGATATCTTCTTGGCTTCTGTGTATGTTTGGCAAAGCAAACTTGTCAACACCGATGAATTGTGTATTTTGCCCCTAGAGTGCACACAAAAACAGTCGAGTGATGGGTTTGACAGCTAACGAATACAATTGCTGAGCCGAAGAGACACTTTGTGGACGCATTGCTGTTATTAAGTCATTTCAACCG
This sequence comes from Sepiola atlantica, assembly GCA_963556195.1. Taxonomy (NCBI): domain Eukaryota; kingdom Metazoa; phylum Mollusca; class Cephalopoda; order Sepiida; family Sepiolidae; genus Sepiola; species Sepiola atlantica. Next base: position 25,263 of record CAUVYP010000424.1, on the reverse strand, counting down.
TTTATAGACTCAATTCTATTTCCTACAAAGGCGGACAGGAAAAAAGAAGCGGAAATCCAGTCTATAAACTTGCCACACAGTCTAGAATGTTTCTGATGCTAATTCTAGAGCCAGACTCGTCCATAGAGGCGTACGGACGAGTCACACCGTAGTCACAAACACTAAAGAACAGTGCTACCGATACGCAATAACGGTGACCACATTCACAATGCACACCAACACGATTTGTAGCAAAGATAAAGCTGTCTAAAAAATAATATGCTGGATTAAGAGTTAAATAGCTATACATTGAAGTAAATGTTGCAAGTTTTATTAGATGTTAATTTATTTGATTAATTTAAGAATTGTATTAGTTAGAGAGGTTAAGTTATTAGTCAAAATATTTAAGAAAAAAAATCCAAGTGCATTTTAGGATAAAGCTTTAAACTCTATTTTTCCTAGCAAGCAGTAAGTGTGGTATTGTGGTGACAGATTATTCTAGTTAAAAGTAGGAGACTCTAGACCAAGGATGAACAATGAAACACATTTAAACCCCATTTTTACCCACTCTTGTGCCTAATTTGTTTTCAATGTAAATTTTTGTGGATTATTGACAGTAATAAAGACAAAAAAGTACTTACTATTTTTCTTTTCGCCAACTGCTGGAACACACATGCAGATCATGGGCAGGATCGGAGGGCAGAATTGATGTGGCTGGCTACTGGTAAATATGAATGCATTTAGATTCGAAAATCACCAAAAAAATCATGTCGGTAAAAGAAAATTGTAAATCATAGTCATACCATACTGCATTCTTGTGGGCGTGATCCTCTGTCCTAATCATGTTACTTGCGACAGGATTCAGCAATGGGCTCCGCTCGATTCACATAATTCCAGTCTCATCTCTGTCGTCCAATTCCAACCGGCTCTGAACACTTGGAGAGATTAACAGCAAAGATACTGTAAGTAAAAAGAAAATCAGGAGACAAGTGACACCATACTGCTGTTTCGTGGTCGTGCTCTGTCGTAATTCTGGCGATGGGATTCGCCAATGGGCTCCGCTCGATTCACATAATTCCAGTCTCATCTCTGTCGTCCAATTCCAACCGGCTCTGAACACTTGGAGAGATTAACAGCAAAGATACTGTAAGTAAAAAGAAAATCAGGAGACAAGTGACACCATACTGCTGTTTCGTGGTCGTGCTCTGTCGTAATTCTGGCGATGGGATTCGCCAATGGGCTCCGCTCGATTCACATAATTCCAGTCTCATCTCTGTCGTCCAATTCCAACCGGCTCTGAACACTTGGAGAGATTAACAGCAAAGATACTGTAAGTAAAAAGAAAATCAGGAGACAAGTGACACCATACTGCTGTTTCGTGGTCGTGCTCTGTCGTAATTCTGGCGATGGGATTCGCCAATGGGCTCCGCTCGATTCACATAATTCCAGTCTCATCTCTGTCGTCCAATTCCAACCGGCTCTGAACACTTGGAGAGATTAACAGCAAAGATACTGTAAGTAAAAAGAAAATCAGGAGACAAGTGACACCATACTGCTGTTTCGTGGTCGTGCTCTGTCGTAATTCTGGCGATGGGATTCGCCAATGGGCTCCGCTCGATTCACATAATTCCAGTCTCATCTCTGTCGTCCAATTCCAACCGGCTCTGAACACTTGGAGAGATTAACAGCAAAGATACTGTAAGTAAAAAGAAAATCAGGAGACAAGTGACACCATACTGCTGTTTCGTGGTCGTGCTCTGTCGTAATTCTGGCGATGGGATTCGCCAATGGGCTCCGCTCGATTCACATAATTCCAGTCTCATCTCTGTCGTCCAATTCCAACCGGCTCTGAACACTTGGAGAGATTAACAGCAAAGATACTGTAAGTAAAAAGAAAATCAGGAGACAAGTGACACCATACTGCTGTTTCGTGGTCGTGCTCTGTCGTAATTCTGGCGATGGGATTCGCCAATGGGCTCCGCTCGATTCACATAATTCCAGTCTCATCTCTGTCGTCCAATTCCAACCGGCTCTGAACACTTGGAGAGATTAACAGCAAAGATACTGTAAGTAAAAAGAAAATCAGGAGACAAGTGACACCATACTGCTGTTTCGTGGTCGTGCTCTGTCGTAATTCTGGCGATGGGATTCGCCAATGGGCTCCGCTCGATTCACATAATTCCAGTCTCATCTCTGTCGTCCAATTCCAACCGGCTCTGAAAAATTGGAGAGATTAACAGCAAAGATACTGTAAGTAAAAAGAAAATCAGGAGACAAGTGACACCATACTGCTGTTTCGTGGTCGTGCTCTGTCGTAATTCTGGCGATGGGATTCGCCAATGGGCTCCGCTCGATTCACATAATTCCAGTCTCATCTCTGTCGTCCAATTCCAACCGGCTCTGAAAAACTTAGAGATATAAACAGAATTAATTTAAAACAAAGCCAAAGTCAGTAAAAAGTATAAAAGAGTATATAAGAGATAATATTGCTATAAGTTATGATGATGATGATGATTCCGCGGTGAACAGGATCGGTAATGCTATCGGTAATTAGAGCGGGGAGCACAAAAGCGGTAATCCAGTATGTGTGAGCTGATGTGAGAAACAACAGAAATTTCGACATTCTCGACTGACAGCTGGTGGCGGGTGCTAATGCAATCCATATTACAGATATCTTCTTGGCTTCTGTGTATGTTTGGCAAAGCAAACTTGTCAACACCGATGAATTGGTGCACACAAAACAGTCGAGTGTTGGGTTTGACAGCTAACGAATACAATTCTCGAGCCGAAGAGACATTTTGTGGACGCATTGCTGTTATTAAGTCATTTCAACCGTTTATAGACCCAATTCTATTTCCTACAAAGGCGGACAGGAAAAAAGAAGCGGAAATCCAGTCTATAAACTTGCCACACAGTCTAGGATGTGTTCTGATGCTAATTCCAGAGCCGGACTCGTCCATAGAGGCGTACGGACGAGTCACACCGTAGTCACAAACACTAAAGAACAGTGCTACCGATACGCAATAACGGTGACCACCTTCACGATTCGGAATTGAGCTTTCTGAAAACTTGGAGATATGAAAACAGTTAATTTAAATCAAAGCAAATGTTAATAAAAGCAAATGAGTATACAAGTGATACTATACTTATCTTGTTTTAAGTGATGATCATGATGATGATGATTTGGTGGTGGGCAGGATCGGGTTATGCTGCAGGTAGGAATTAAAGCACCACACAGTGTGTGAGGTGGTGTGAGAGAAACAACAGAAATTTCTACATTCTAGACTGACAGCTGGTTGCGGGTGCTAATGCAATCCATATTACAGATATCTTCTTGGCTTCTGTGTATATTTGGCAAAGCAAACTTTTCAACACCGCTGAATTGTGTATTTGGCCATTTTTTCACACAAAAAACAGTCGAGTGATGAGTTTGACAGCTAACAAATACAATTGACGAGCCGAAGAGACACTTTGTGGACGCATTGCATTAAGTCATGGTTACTTCAACCGTTCACAGACTGAATTCTATTTGCTACAAAGGCGGACAGGAAAAAAGAAGTGGAAATCCAGTCTATGAACTTGCCACACAGTCTAGCATGTGTTCTGATGCTAGCTCCAGAGCCGGACTCGTCCATAGAGGCGTACGGACGAGTCACACCGTAGTCACAAACACTAAAGAACAGTGGACCCCCCTACGAGCAATAACCACCACCACCACCACCACCTTTACAATGGACAGCGACCACGACCCTTAAAAACGATATCCGTACAACAACGATGATGGAACGACACAGGTCGTTCGCTTTTGCCAGAGAGGAGATTCGCAGCTAGTTTTACCCCCGCCGTCACTGAGAGGATAGCCGCAAGGCTCAACTATCAGTTGCATGCAAAGTCGGGGAACGTCTGGCCAAGAAGACACATAGGATGGCATTGGAAGCAAACGTGCCATTTTCACTCAATTCTTTTCTTCTTCTCGGCCTGACGCGGACACGTCTTTGCTTGATGCCACATGCACCCAACACAAAAACGACCAGAGGACCGACCTAAGTTACTGATGTCGACTCTTCCTGGATTTGTACCAGAGCCCTGTTAGCCGGGGTAGATGTTACACTACCACGTTGCCACCGCCCCTACCACGCTGAGGAAGGGTTGGATTTTGAGGGGGGAATAATAATAAAATAAAAAAAAAGGCTCAACATCAATAATACAAAATTTAAATGTAATGTCAACAAACATCTTGCTAAAAAAACTACCCACAAATGGGCTTTAAGTAATAACGTTCAACATCCATTTTTAAATAATGCCTTCACTCAAAGTAAAAAAAAAGAAAACTTTACTGAAAGTAAAAAAAGAAAATGAAATGTTAACAAACATTATGAGGCACATGTTCGTCTTTTCTCAGTCCGTTTTTCACAACTTTTTACTGACCAGTTTTTTTTTCTTTTTTCGGTGTACACTTACCTATCAGGCTGCTAGAGAATTCCGGGGTTTTTGGAATTTTTTTTCAGATATTTTACATTTTAGGACGGGGGATCAGTTTCCAATGTTAATTCAACGTAGACTGATCCCCCTCTTTTTGACCATCTCAATTTTTAAAAAAATCTTTTTTGGTGTACAATTACTTATCATGTCAGTAGAGAATTCCGGGGTTTTTAGAAAGAAATTTTTTTAAATTGAGATTTTAGGACGGGGGATCAGTTTCCAATGTTAATTCAACGTAGACTGATCCCCCTCTTTTTGACCATCTCAATTTTTAAAAAAATCTTTTTTGGTGTACAATTACTTATCATGTCAGTAGAGAATTCCGGGGTTTTTAGAAAGAAATTTTTTTAAATTGAGATTTTAGGACGGGGGATCAGTTTTCAATGTAAATTCAACGTAGACTAATCCCCCTCTTTTTGACCATCTCAATTAAAAAAAAAAATCTTTTTTGGTGTACAATTACTTATCATGTCAGTAGAGAATTCCGGGGTTTTTAGAAAGAAATTTTTTAAAATTGAGATTTTAGGACGGGGGATCAGTTTTCAATGTAAATTCAACGTAGACTAATCCCCCTCTTTTTGACCATCTCAATTTAAAAAAAAAAATTTTTTTGGTGTACAATTACTTATCATGTCGCGAGAGAATTCCGGGTTTTTTGGAAAGAAATTTAAAAAAATTGAGATTTTAAGACGTAAACAGTTGCGAAAAGCGGACTATGGTAAAAAGGCGAACAAGCCTGATCCCCCGTCTTAAAATTTCTTTCCAAAAACCCCGGAATTCTATCGCGACATAAGCAGAAGAATAATTTTAAAAATTTGAGATGGTCAAAAAGAGGGGGATCAGTCTACGTTGAATTTACATTGGAAACTGATCCCCCCTCATAAAATGTAAAATATTTGAAAGAAATTTCCAAAAACCCCGGAATTCTCTAGCAGTCTGATAGGTAAGTGTACACCGAAAAAAGAAAAAAAAACTGGTCAGTAAAAAGTTGTGAAAAACGGACTGTGAGAAAAGACGAACATGTGCCCATTATGATGAAAATACATCACCCCAGTAAGGGTTTTTAATTTAAAACATTTAAATAAATTTAATTATTTAATAAAATCTACTTCCAGACTTGTGCAGTTTACTTAACGGCGCCATAAATAATACACAGGAAACCAATAGGTTAAAACTAGTATATTGATCTTTAATGCATATGTGTATGTTGATCGGTAAAGGTTACACATCGAGTAAAATATGAAATTTCAGTTACACTGGCTATAAAGTAAGTCTTCTATCATTATTTAAGTTTATCGACGGACTACTTTTTAAAGGAGATTACATGATTTACTCCTAAACTTACTATTCGCCAAGGAGGGGAGGCGAAGCCTGGGAGGGGGGACATTCAACACAATACCCGTCTATTATTGGGTGCAGTATACTACACTTGTGCACTTTACTAAACAGCGGATTTTAATACATTTTTTTTTTTTAATAAAAATTACATTGTATACGTATTCGCTTAAAACATATATATATAGTTAGTAAACTGCACAAGTCTGGATGTCTAGATTTTATTAAATAATTAAATTTAGTTAAATGTTACGTCAGTTTGATTATTCGCACGTGTGTGATCTATCAGGTTTTTTTGGCGCGATAATCAAACTGACGTAATCTTTTAACTAAATTTAATTATTTAATAAAATCTACTTCCAGACTTGTGCAGTTTACTTAACGGCGCCATAAATAATACACAGGAAACCAATAGGTTAAAACTAGTATATTGATCTTTAATGCATATGTGTATGTTGATCGGTAAAGGTTACACATCGAGTAAAATATGAAATTTCAGTTACACTGGCTATAAAGTAAGTCTTCTATCATTATTTAAGTTTATCGACGGACTACTTTTTAAAGGAGATTACATGATTTACTCCTAAACTTACTATTCGCCAAGGAGGGGAGGCGAAGCCTGGGAGGGGGGACATTCAACACAATACCCGTCTATTATTGGGTGCAGTATACTACACTTGTGCACTTTACTAAACAGCGGATTTTAATACATTTTTTTTTTTTAATAAAAATTACATTGTATACGTATTCGCTTAAAACATATATATATAGTTAGTAAACTGCACAAGTCTGGATGTCTAGATTTTATTAAATAATTAAATTTAGTTAAATGTTACGTCAGTTTGATTATTCGCACGTGTGTGATCTATCGGGTTTTTTTGGCGCGATAATCAAACTGACGTAATCTTTTAACTAAATTTAATTATTTAATAAAATCTACTTCCAGACTTGTGCAGTTTACTTAACGGCGCCATAAATAATACACAGGAAACCAATAGGTTAAAACTAGTATATTGATCTTTAATGCATATGTGTATGTTGATCGGTAAAGGTTACACATCGAGTAAAATATGAAATTTCAGTTACACTGGCTATAAAGTAAGTCTTCTATCATTATTTAAGTTTATCGACGGACTACTTTTTAAAGGAGATTACATGATTTACTCCTAAACTTACTATTCGCCAAGGAGGGGAGGCGAAGCCTGGGAGGGGGGACATTCAACACAATACCCGTCTATTATTGGGTGCAGTATACTACACTTGTGCACTTTACTAAACAGCGGATTTTAATACATTTTTTTTTTTTAATAAAAATTACATTGTATACGTATTCGCTTAAAACATATATATATAGTTAGTAAACTGCACAAGTCTGGATGTCTAGATTTTATTAAATAATTAAATTTAGTTAAATGTTACGTCAGTTTGATTATTCGCACGTGTGTGATCTATCGGGTTTTTTTGGCGCGATAATCAAACTGACGTAATCTTTTAACTAAATTTAATTATTTAATAAAATCTACTTCCAGACTTGTGCAGTTTACTTAACGGCGCCATAAATAATACACAGGAAACCAATAGGTTAAAACTAGTATATTGATCTTTAATGCATATGTGTATGTTGATCGGTAAAGGTTACACATCGAGTAAAATATGAAATTTCAGTTACACTGGCTATAAAGTAAGTCTTCTATCATTATTTAAGTTTATCGACGGACTACTTTTTAAAGGAGATTACATGATTTACTCCTAAACTTACTATTCGCCAAGGAGGGGAGGCGAAGCCTGGGAGGGGGGACATTCAACACAATACCCGTCTATTATTGGGTGCAGTATACTACACTTGTGCACTTTACTAAACAGCGGATTTTAATACATTTTTTTTTTTTAATAAAAATTACATTGTATACGTATTCGCTTAAAACATATATATATAGTTAGTAAACTGCACAAGTCTGGATGTCTAGATTTTATTAAATAATTAAATTTAGTTAAATGTTACGTCAGTTTGATTATTCGCACGTGTGTGATCTATCGGGTTTTTTTGGCGCGATAATCAAACTGACGTAATCTTTTAACTAAATTTAATTATTTAATAAAATCTACTTCCAGACTTGTGCAGTTTACTTAACGGCGCCATAAATAATACACAGGAAACCAATAGGTTAAAACTAGTATATTGATCTTTAATGCATATGTGTATGTTGATCGGTAAAGGTTACACATCGAGTAAAATATGAAATTTCAGTTACACTGGCTATAAAGTAAGTCTTCTATCATTATTTAAGTTTATCGACGGACTACTTTTTAAAGGAGATTACATGATTTACTCCTAAACTTACTATTCGCCAAGGAGGGGAGGCGAAGCCTGGGAGGGGGGACATTCAACACAATACCCGTCTATTATTGGGTGCAGTATACTACACTTGTGCACTTTACTAAACAGCGGATTTTAATACATTTTTTTTTTTTAATAAAAATTACATTGTATACGTATTCGCTTAAAACATATATATATAGTTAGTAAACTGCACAAGTCTGGATGTCTAGATTTTATTAAATAATTAAATTTAGTTAAATGTTACGTCAGTTTGATTATTCGCACGTGTGTGATCTATCGGGTTTTTTTGGCGCGATAATCAAACTGACGTAATCTTTTAACTAAATTTAATTATTTAATAAAATCTAGACACCCAGACTTGTGCAGTTTACTAAAGGAATTCTATCAAAATTCGTCCAGATATATATACGTATTTTTGCGATGTTTAAAAATGAGATTCTACTTTTTAAAGGAGATTACATGATTAAAGAATGCCTAATGAGGCATTTTTAATATTAAAACAAAACTTTTTAATTCGAATTATCTGATGTTTTTTTCTCATATATATATAATTGAATTCACATGAACAAAAAGGAATCAACGTTTTGAACAATAAAAATTCTTTTCAATAACTTAACAGTATTTGAATAAAAACAGAAATTCTTACCTTCCAATGCATCTCTTGAAGTTACCACGTGTGTATCCATATTCGCGTACTTACCTAAGACATCATCATCATAAGTAAAGATAAAACGACAAATCTTTTTTATAAATTTCCTTTATTTCTTAATTTTAAAAAAATAATAACGCAAGAAGGATTTTTTTTTTTTTTCAAGCAAGAAAGAATAATTTTTTTTTTCATGTTGGGCGATTTAGTGGTTTCGAAGCCAACATAGCGTAAAATGTATTTCCGGAATCGCTCTGGACAGGCTGAAATTCAATAACAACGTAACAAGTCATAAATCAATCGCGCTCAGCTTATTTTACCTTTTAGTAAAGGTAAAATAAGCTGAATGAATAAATGAGCTGTGTTCGGAGCATTTTTAATATTAACACAAATATAATTATATTTATTTAAAAGAAATTATCTTTTAAATAAAGAAATAATTAAATTTGTGTTAATATTAAAAATGCTTTAAATGGTTCGAACACAACTCATTAGGCATTCTAAAAAAGTAGAATCTCATTTTTAGAGCTAAATAAAAATACGACTTACCTCTATCTGCACTGCGTGTCTAATGAAGCGAACAGGTTTTGCGGTCACGTGATAATCACGTGCTATGTTCTGTGACGCGTCATCTCTCTCTCTAATTCTTGGAAATAACTCGTAACAGCTCCAAATTATTTTTTCTAAATAATGTTATTATGTTTTAAATTATTTTCTAAATAATTATTTTTAAAAACTAATGAATTAAAGATACAAATGATGAAATTTGATATATATAAAAAAAAAAACCCCAAACAGAGAATGCCGGGATTTTTGTTTGTTTTTATGCGGGTAACGAGATTAACCACAAAGTGTTTTTTTTTATATATCTCAATTTTCATCAATTGTATCTTTAATTCATTAGTTTTTAAAAATAATTATTTAGAAAATAATTTAGAAAAAATAATATTATTTTATCGTTTTTTCGTGCGAATTAGTTTTTTCGATTTGTAAATAGACCGTCTTCTGTTCACATACGATACGTTTTATTTTAAAATAAAATAACAATTTTGTATTATTTATAATTTTTGTATATTTTTGTATTATTTATAATAGCGAGATTATCACACATTAAAAACAAACACGTGACGTCACTGATAAACTCTATGGCGTGTTTCTTATAATTACTCACTTGTTAGAATGTAAATAATTATTTTTTTAAATTAAATTAAATTAAATTAAATTAAATTAAATATACAATGGATGAAATTTGAGATATATAAAAAAACCAAAAAAAAACCAGACGTAGAAACGTGACAAAACTTTTTTTCGATGTTTAAAGAGACCGTCTTTTGTTCACATACGTATCGTTTTATTTTAAAATAAAATAACAATTTTGTATTATTTATAATTTTTGTATATTTTTGTATTATTTATAATTTTTTTTAATATCTAAAATTAGTTTTGTCTGTTTTTTAATTTTGTTTACGAAATTAGGGAAAAGTAGTTATCTGCCCTTGACACGAACGCACACACAGACACAGATTTAACGCTGACTATCACGGAGCGAGGAGCTTACTGCTGGGAGGAAGAAGAACGCACGCACGCACACACATAGAGAATAAGAGAGAGAGAGAGATCAACGCACACACAAACAAAGTGAGGTCATACGCTTTCCAACCGACCAATCAGAGAGCTTCACCTCGTCAGAGTCGCGACGTTTGCAGAACAAAAACAAACGCTTACACGCATACACAAACACACACGGCTTTCGATGTCGTCTGCTCGAATTCTGCCGATCCAAAAACAGAGTTCGACAATTCACTATTTTTATTTCTCACTGAACTTTCTCTTATGATGATTGACTATTCAACAACTTTCAATGAAAATGTAATATATTTAAGGTTTTTTTGATGACGATTTTTCCCCTTCAAAAATGACCCTCCCTCCTTTCTTTCTTTCTCTATCTCTCACAATAAGCACATCTACATTAAATACATCAAAATCAAATCCACATTTGTGAACAACCGACGTGATATAAACACGCAGAACAAAACCGGATGTAAACACAACAAAATTTCAATGAAAATCGACAAATCTTTCGCGACAAAGGAAGATCAATACTTTATGATATTAAAAAAAAATTTAATGAAAATCAATCTTTCGCGACAATGGAAGATCAATACTTTATGATATTAAAAAAAAAATTTAATGAAAATCAATCTTTCGCGACAAAGGAAAATCAATACTTTATGATATTAAAAAAAAAAGAAAATCAAACAAAAAAAAACAGCAAAAAGACGAGAGAAAAAGTCAATAAAAAAAACAAAAAAAAAGGTAAGTTTTTTTTTCAAATTTGTCATTTCTCACATGAAATATAGTGTTAACAGTTTTACGAGGTTTCACATCGAGTAAAATCTGTTAGGCTCTTTATGTATACATATATGTATACATAAAGTTCTTTAAAGTAGATAGGGGGGGGGGAAGGAATGTGTGCGTGTACACGTTCATCTCTAGTGTGTGTGTTTATAGAAACACGCCCGTGTGTGTGTAATATATATGTTTATATATATATGTTTATATATATATATATATATATATATATATATATAAAGATGTACAAACCTATAAATATAAACATATATACAGAGACAGATAGATAGATAGATTGATAGATATTCAGAAATATGCATCAACAGATATATAAATATATATATATATAAATATATATATATATATATATATATATATATATATATGTATATTAATATATATATAAATATATATTCATATATATATATATATATATATAAAAATATATTCATATATATATAAAAATAAATATATATTCATATATATATATATAAATAAATATATATTCATATATATATAAAAAAATATGTATTCATATATATATATAAATATATATATTACTATATATATACATAACTTTCACTAATACCCTGAGGAAATATATGAATCTGTATATCCTCTCCAAAGCTATGAATTAAATAGTAGGGCAGACTGTACGCTGAAACTTTGATCTAAGTTCTCTTAGATCAAAGTTTCAGCGTACAGTCTGCCCTACTATTTAAAACAGCATTACATTTTCTAAAACCCTTAGGAAAGGTATGAACCCATATATTCTCCCCTCCCCCCTACAGTTATGAATTGAATAGTCAGTCCTCACCAGCTCTACCTCCCCTGTCTAGAGTGCTCATTTCCGGAGTGTTTATTTAACACAAAGATATCAGTGTAGTTTTTAAAACGACCTTAGTAATTATTATCTCAGGCCCATATTTTTTGTACGTCAGCTAGTAAACATTTTGAATAAATTCTATTTTTCGCCGGCTCGGCTCGCAGAACGTGTCGTCAAAATCATTCGATATTATTTCAACTTTTCTTTCCAAAACAAACTTTAATATTTTCACTAATGTGACTGTAACGACGCCTATTGTATTTTCAATGGATACCAAGTCGGGAGGCCGAGATGGGGCGAACAAATAAATAAAAAATGAAAACATTTTTGTTAAAGATTAAAACGAAGAAATAAAAAAATAAAAACTTTTCTCGTTTTTCGGCTTATCAACCATTTATGTTGGGTTTGGCTGTTTTGTGGCATATCAACCGTTTTTTCTTATATATACATATATGTATATACACATATATATATATATATATATAAATATATATATATATATATATATATATGTACATATATATACATATATATATATATATATATATGTGTGTGTATATATATATGTATGCTAACACATATATATGTATATATATGTATACATATATATATATACATGTGTGTGTGTGTGTGTTTAAATAGGTATATATATATATATGTATTTCCTGTATCCACATAAAATTTTATAAGGAGATATAATTTTTTATGTATCAATTTTCAGTATTTACTCCAAGAGTGCTCGATACGTAAGTAGAGCTATGAAAATATATTTATGGCAATTAAGCTACACAGAGGCTCCCGCGTTTCATCCCCGGGGGGGGGGGGGAGTCTTCAGGCTAAAATGCATGGTGTTTATTTTCCGGGTGTTTTTATATACAAACTCTCGGCAAACATAACTCCATGCTTTTAAGCCTGAAGACTCCCCCCCCCCTTCTCCGGGGGATGAAACGCGGGAGCCTCTGTGTAGCTTAATTCCCGTTAATATATTTTCATAGCTTACTATTTATATATATATATATATATATGTGTGTGTGTGTGTAGTCATATATATATATGTATGTGTGTGTGTAGTCATATATATATATATATATATATATATATATATATATATATATATATACATACATATATATAGAGATATATATCTGTATACATATATATATGTGTGTATATATATATGTATGCACACACACACATATATATATATATATATATATATATATATATATATATATGTGTGTGTGTGTGTGTGTGTGTGTGTGTGTGTATATATAAATAGGTATATATATGTATTTCATGTATCCACATAAAATTTTATAAGGAGATATAATTGTTTATGTATCAATTTTCAGTATTTACTTCAAGAGTGCTCGATACGTAAGTAGAGCTAGGTAGTAAGCTATGAAAATATATTTATGGCAATTAAGCTACACAGAGGCTCCCGCGTTTCATCCCCGGGGGGAGTCTTCATGCTAAAATGCATGGAGTTATTTTGCCGGGTGCTTTTATATACAAACACCCGGCAAACATAACTCTATGCTTTTAAGCCTGAAGACCCCCCCCCCCCAGGGGGATGAAACGCGGAAGCCTTTGTGTAGCTTAATTCCCATAAATATATTTTCATAGCTTACTATATATATATATATATATATATATATATATATATATATATATATATATATATATATATATATAAACATATATATATATATATAAAGATGTACAAACCTATAAATATAAACATATATACAGAGACAGATAGATAGATAGATTGATAGATATTCAGAAATATGCATTAACAGATAATATATATTTAGATATATATATATATATATATATATATATATATATATTAATATAAATATAAATATATATTCATATATATATATACATATATATTCATATATATATAAAAAAATATATTCATATATATATATAAATAAATATATATTCATATATATATATAAATAAATATATATTCATATATATTAATGAATATATATTCATATATATAAATAAATATATATCCATAGCTATATATATATATGTATATATATATATATATATAAATAAATATATATTCATATATATATATATATTCATATATATATATATATATATTCATATATATATATATATATATATATATATATATATGAATAAATATATATACATACATATATATATATATATATATATATATATAAAAATAAATATATATTCATATATATAAATAAATATATATGCATATATATATATATATATATATATATATATATATATATTCATATATATATATAGATCTATTCATATGTATATATGTATATATATATATATACACATATACATATATATACACAAAAGCGATATCAACTTTAAAACGCGCTAAATTTTGTTGATGTTTTGCGTATTCAGTTTGTATCGACATTTCTCCGGAAGTAAAAGAGCTGCACTTCTGAAACTTGGTACTTCAGTAGAAAATGCCTATCCGCGATCGTCTGCAAAGTTTCGTGGCACCATTCGAATAAATGTGGAAGTTAAGAGCTGCACTTCTAAATAAATATATATTCATATATATATATAAATAAATATATATTCATATATATATATAAATAAATATATATTCATATGTCTTTCACTGATTAGACACATTATACTATTAATTGTGATCATGACTAATTGTTTCTTTTTTTGTTCTTTTTTGTTCCAGCAAAATCCCTAGCAACCAAGGACGACCTTACAAGCTGCTCTCTCTCTCAGTCAACTAGGATGATTATGCATAAGAAAGACAACAAAAAGGAAGAAGAAGAACTATTTGCAAAACAGACATTTTGTTCATGACATCCGTATGAAGATTGCGAGAGAAACACACAAAAAAGACAAATTCGGGGTTTGTTTTCCAGGGGGGGGGGGGGGATTTGAGAATTTGAACTAATAAAAAAAAGGTTCTTAAAAGGAATCTCTTTAAAATCGAAAGATTGTCTTTTCTTGTTTTTTGTTTGTTTCAATATATATATATATATACACTTTGTCCCATATGTGTGTGTGTCAGCCATAGCCGACTTTTCGGTATCTCCACGTATTATTACAGCTTTACGTTTAGTAGGCGACAACAACACGTCTCCTTACGTTTGTGTATTCTCCAAGTGATGGCTGCTGCTGCCGGAACGAGAGCATGCTTCCCTCCCTCCCTCCCTCGTGGCTTAAAGTGTTCTTCCGTCGGAAATCCAGTCCAGATTCCCGAGTCCGACAAGATCCACCTGAAGAAGAAGGCCCGAAGGGGGTTACAGCAGCTGTAAGAAGAAACGTTGTGAGAAATGATCAATCCTCATCTCAAAAATGCAGAAACAGGTTTGTAGAAATCGATTTATCACACACACACAAACGGATGCAGATTTGAAATACAAGTACACACATTTAAGCGTACATTCTTCATAAACAAGTCAGCCATTTTCATCTTTCCTTAATAGTTAAATATAAAAGAATCAATTACTTTGTGACCCTTCAAAATGGGAAAAGTTATTTGGAAGCATTTAAACTGTTAAGAATTTGAAACCTAAAACCTTTAAACTGTTGAATAGAAAGTTGGCTTGAAATTTTTTAGCAAATTTAAAAGTTTGGGATGCTATTTACATCCCAAAAATTGACAAATCGAGATTTAAACATTACCATAACAAAATTAGTTATGTTTTGTTTGTTCATAGCAATTCGAATGAACAAAGAATGGCACAATACATTAAATTCAACTTTCAAAATCCTATTTAAAATACAAGTAATTTATAAAAAAAAATTTTTTTTTAAATCAAAACTGAATCCAATCGTTTTAGCTTTCAAATTCTTAACAGATCATTTTCCAAAGTTCCTTCAAATATACTTATGGCAAGTAAGTAATTTTCCAAAGTTCCTTAACATGCTATACTTATGGCAAGTAAGCTACATATTTAGGATACATATTTGTCTCTAAAAAGACCCCTCCAACCTGGGTAAGGGCAGGTAAATACAGCTAGTCTCTTCCCCTTCTCTCTCTCTCACTCTGACATATATATTATTTATTGAAAATGTTATTACAATGATTACAAAATTTTAAAAAATAGCAATTTATACAATTTTTTTTTTTAATTATTAACATTGCAATTTGAAATACAAAACAAAAAAGATTTTCAAAAAACAATTAATATTTAACAAAATGGGGGACTTATCCAGATTAGGACCCAAGCTAAAATCGAATTGGCAGTTTATGTAAACATTCGAAAAGTGCCGACGTGGGTCCTAATCTGGAGAAGTCCCCCACAGACGATAAAATAATTTTATGTTCCTGTTTATTTGCATCCCCACGAGGGCAAGTAGGTCTTTAAGGTGGACAAATTAAAATTGCCTTAGTCTCGAAGGATTTCTTATTCCCTAATCGAGGAGGACAGAAAAGATGAAGAGTAGTATCACAAACCGATACTACACTTTGCCCCTAGCCGAAACTAGAGAGAGAGAGAGAGGGGTGGGGGGTATATTGATCTCCAATGTGGGTTTTATATATTTATTTAAACATTAGGGGAGGTCGATTTTGAAACTCGAAGAAAGTTGGCAAATAATGTCAAAAGTTACCACAAGAAATATTTTTCTTCAAAATTTTGTATTTATTTGAGCATTGCAAATTTAAGATCAAATAAATCGAGATTTTTTCTCACTGGCGAGATTTCACCGGCAAACGTGTGTCGCCTTAAATTCAACCCGGGTTTTAACAAAAAAAAGTCATACATTACTTAATAATAAATATTTTAAAGTTTATTATTATTTTTCTTAAGAAATTAAATGTACATATTCAAATTAAAAAGGAATAAAACACTATGATATTTAATGTTATATATAAATAATTATTTGTTTACATAGGCGTTTTATTTATTGGATATTTTTTATGGTATTCACCGGTTGAAAATTCAACGAGCGAATTTGAATTCACGTGTTGATTCTGTTATCACAAATATATATTGAATTGTCGAGCGCTGGCTTATCTAATCCCATTTTCCCGACCTTTTGTCAATCTTACCTTGTTGGGGGTAGATAAATAAAATCTATATATACACACACACACACACACACACAGAAAATACATATATATATATATATACACAGATATAACAGGAAAGAATAAAAAAGCAGTTGCCTCCCTTTTCCGTAATCGACTGTCGCTCGCTGGGGAGAAAACAGAAGGTACAGAATAGTTAACACTGTGTGTTACGATGTAGTTCTCGTGATTTAATACTCAATCCAATCATTCGAGTAAGAGGTTTCAGGTTCTTAACAGATCAGTGTTCAAAGTCCTTCGCTCATATAAGCTTTTACGGTGATATTTTTTATTATTGAAACCCAACCGACGTCACGTGGAATAAAAGTGACTCGAAGCATTACTGTTTAGCGAAACCATGTTTTATTTATTAGTGACTATACTAGTAATTACCGATCTTAAAAGATGTCTAAAATAAAAGGAAATAAATCGATGTTATTAATGTTTTCTTTATTAGTAACTATACGAAATATTGGTTACCGATCTTAAAAGAGTTCTAAAACAAAGGGAAATAATCGATTTTATTAATGTTTTATTTATTAGTAACTATACTAGTAATTACCGATCTTAAAAGATGTCTAAAATAAAAGGAAATAAATCGATTTTATTAATGTTTTCTTTATTAGTAACTATACGAAATACTGTTTACCGATCTTAAAAGAGTTCGAAAACAAAGGGAAATAACTCATGTTGCTAATGTTTTCTTTACTATACGAAATACTGTTTACCGATCTTAAAAGAGTTCTAAAACAAAAGGAAATAAATCGATTTTATTAATGTTTTCTTTATTCGTAACTATACGAAATACTGTTTACCGATCTTAAAAGAGTTCGAAAACAAAGGGAAATAACTCGATTTTATTAATGTTTTCTTTATACGTAACTAGACGAACTACTGTTTAGCGATCTTAAAAGATGTCTAAAACAAAGGGAAATAACTCGATTTTACTAATGTTTTTTATTAGTAACTAGAAGAATTACTGTTTAGCGACTTTACAAAATGTCTAAAACCAAAGGGAAAAAACTCTGCTATTCATTCCCTTTGTTATTTGCCTCCTCCCCACGAGGACAGAGTTAGACGTACGGATGGTTTTTAACATCGGGAAAATCCAGCTCACCAAAAATGGGCACTGACTGAAAAAACAAAAACAAAAAACAAATGCATAATTGTAGTTTGGAGAAATCCTTTTTGGAAAAAGTTGGTGGCCCTAAAAAGGGCCGTTTTTCGTTGTTAAAGTGTATATGTGTGTTTAACCTCCGAATCCGTAAAGGGTTCTTCCTTGCCTCTTGAGACCCGACATCTATGGCAGTGACTGTCTTCCTATTGGCGGGTTCGGTGAGCACATCCCTTGTGTAAAAAGGAAAAAAAAAATTATAGTGTGAACTGTATGTAGCTTACTTGCCATAAGTATATTTGAAGAAACTCATCAGATTTCCAAACATTTTAAGTGTATCTTTTCTAAATGAATATTGGCATTAAATAAATAAAATTTTAAAGGTTTCAAATCCTCAAGGTCACATTGTAAAGGTCACGGTCACCTCATGTCAAGGTCATGTCAAGGTCACCGTTTAATGGCCTGTGTTTTGAATGTCAAGGTCAAACGTCCACGATTTAATGGGAGACGCGTGTCTGTCAGACTTCACCCGCACGGAGTTAATGGCATGTGTGTCTGGGCTCAAGGTCATATTGTAAAGGTCACGGTCACCTCATGTCAAGGTCATGTCAAGGTCACCGTTTAATGGCCTGTGTTTTGAATGTCAAGGTCAAATGTCCACGATTTAATGGGAGACGCGTGTCTGTCAGACTTCACCCGCACGGAGTTAATGGCATGTGTGTCTGGGCTCAAGGTCATATTGTAAAGGTCACGGTCACCTCATGTCAAGGTCACCGTTTAATGGCCTGTGTTTTGAATGTCAAGGTCAAACGTCCACGATTTAATGGGAGACGCGTGTCTGTCAGACTTCACCCGCACGGAGTTAATGGCATGTGTGTCTGGGCTCAAGGTCATATTGTAAAGGTCACGGTCACCTCATGTCAAGGTCATGTCAAGGTCACCGTTTAATGGCCTGTGTTTTGAATGTCAAGGTCAAATGTCCACGATTTAATGGGAGACGCGTGTCTGTCAGACTTCACCCGCACGGAGTTAATGGCATGTGTGTCTGGGCTCAAGGTCATATTGTAAAGGTCACGGTCACCTCATGTCAAGGTCATGTCAAGGTCACCGTTTAATGGCCTGTGTTTTGAATGTCAAGGTCAAATGTCCACGATTTAATGGGAGACGCGTGTCTGTCAGACTTCACCCGCACGGAGTTAATGGCATGTGTGTCTGGGCTCAAGGTCATATTGTAAAGGTCACGGTCACCTCATGTCAAGGTCATGTCAAGGTCACCGTTTAATGGCCTGTGTTTTGAATGTCAAGGTCAAATGTCCACGATTTAATGGGAGACGCGTGTCTGTCAGACTTCACCCGCACGGAGTTAATGGCATGTGTGTCTGGGCTCAAGGTCATATTGTAAAGGTCACGGTCACCTCATGTCAAGGTCATGTCAAGGTCACCGTTTAATGGCCTGTGTTTTGAATGTCAAGGTCAAATGTCCACGATTTAATGGGAGACGCGTGTCTGTCAGACTTCACCCGCACGGAGTTAATGGCATGTGTGTCTGGGCTCAAGGTCATATTGTAAAGGTCACGGTCACCTCATGTCAAGGTCATGTCAAGGTCACCGTTTAATGGCCTGTGTTTTGAATGTCAAGGTCAAATGTCCACGATTTAATGGGAGACGCGTGTCTGTCAGACTTCACCCGCACGGAGTTAATGGCATGTGTCTGGGCTCAAGGTCATATTGTAAAGGTCACGGTCACCTCATGTCAAGGTCATGTCAATGTCACCGTTTAATGGCCTGTGTTTTGAATGTCAAGGTCAAATGTCCACGATTTAATGGGAGACGCGTGTCTGTCAGACTTCACCCGCACGGAGTTAATGGCATGTGTGTCTGGGCTCAAGGTCATATTGTAAAGGTCACGGTCACCTCATGTCAAGGTCATGTCAAGGTCATGTCAAGGTCATGTCAAGGTCACCGTTTAATGGCCTGTGTTTTGAATGTCAAGGTCAAATGTCCACGATTTAATGGGAGACGCGTGTCTGTCAGACTTCACCCGCACGGAGTTAATGGCATGTGTGTCTGGGCTCAAGGTCATATTGTAAAGGTCACGGTCACCTCATGTCAAGGTCACCGTTTAATGGCCTGTGTTTTGAATGTCAAGGTCAAACGTCCACGATTTAATGGGAGACGCGTGTCTGTCAGACTTCACCCGCACGGAGTTAATGGCATGTGTGTCTGGGCTCAAGGTCATATTGTAAAGGTCACGGTCACCTCATGTCAAGGTCATGTCAAGGTCATGTCAAGGTCACCGTTTAATGGCCTGTGTTTTGAATGTCAAGGTCAAATGTCCACGATTTAATGGGAGACGCGTGTCTGTCAGACTTCACCCGCACGGAGTTAATGGCATGTGTGTCTGGGCTCAAGGTCATATTGTAAAGGTCACGGTCACCTCATGTCAAGGTCATGTCAAGGTCATGTCAAGGTCACCGTTTAATGGCCTGTGTTTTGAATGTCAAGGTCAAATGTCCACGATTTAATGGGAGACGCGTGTCTGTCAGACTTCACCCGCACGGAGTTAATGGCATGTGTGTCTGGGCTCAAGGTCATATTGTAAAGGTCACGGTCACCTCATGTCAAGGTCATGTCAAGGTCACCGTTTAATGGCCTGTGTTTTGAATGTCAAGGTCAAATGTCCACGATTTAATGGGAGACGCGTGTCTGTCAGACTTCACCCGCACGGAGTTAATGGCATGTGTGTCTGGGCTCAAGGTCATATTGTAAAGGTCACGGTCACCTCATGTCAAGGTCATGTCAAGGTCATGTCAAGGTCACCGTTTAATGGCCTGTGTTTTGAATGTCAAGGTCAAACGTCCACGATTTAATGGGAGACGCGTGTCTGTCAGACTTCACCCGCACGGAGTTAATGGCATGTGTGTCTGGGCTCAAGGTCATATTGTAAAGGTCACGGTCACCTCATGTCAAGGTCATGTCAAGGTCATGTCAAGGTCACCGTTTAATGGCCTGTGTTTTGAATGTCAAGGTCAAATGTCCACGATTTAATGGGAGACACGTGTCTGTCAGACTTCACCCGCACGGAGTTAATGGCATGTGTGTCTGGGCTCAAGGTCATATTGTAAAGGTCACGGTCACCTCATGTCAAGGTCATGTCAAGGTCACCGTTTAATGGCCTGTGTTTTGTAATGTCAAGGTCAAATGTCCACGATTTAATGGGAGACGCGTGTCTGTCAGACTTCACCCGCACGGAGTTAATGGCATGTGTGTCTGGGCTCAAGGTCATATTGTAAAGGTCACGGTCACCTCATGTCAAGGTCATGTCAAGGTCATGTCAAGGTCACCGTTTAATGGCCTGTGTTTTGAATGTCAAGGTCAAACGTCCACGATTTAATGGGAGACGCGTGTCTGTCAGACTTCACCCGCACGGAGTTAATGGCATGTGTGTCTGGGCTCAAGGTCATATTGTAAAGGTCACGGTCACCTCATGTCAAGGTCATGTCAAGGTCATGTCAAGGTCACCGTTTAATGGCCTGTGTTTTGAATGTCAAGGTCAAATGTCCACGATTTAATGGGAGACGCGTGTCTGTCAGACTTCACCCGCAAGGAGTTAATGGCATGTGTGTCTGGGCTCAAGGTCATATTGTAAAGGTCACGGTCACCTCATGTCAAGGTCATGTCAAGGTCACCGTTTAATGGCCTGTGTTTTGAATGTCAAGGTCAAATGTCCACGATTTAATGGGAGACGCGTGTCTGTCAGACTTCACCCGCACGGAGTTAATGGCATGTGTGTCTGGGCTCAAGGTCATATTGTAAAGGTCACGGTCACCTCATGTCAAGGTCATGTCAAGGTCATGTCAAGGTCACCGTTTAATGGCCTGTGTTTTGAATGTCAAGGTCAAATGTCCACGATTTAATGGGAGACGCGTGTCTGTCAGACTTCACCCGCACGGAGTTAATGGCATGTGTGTCTGGGCTCAAGGTCATATTGTAAAGGTCACGGTCACCTCATGTCAAGGTCATGTCAAGGTCACCGTTTAATGGCCTGTGTTTTGAATGTCAAGGTCAAATGTCCACGATTTAATGGGAGACGCGTGTCTGTCAGACTTCACCCGCACGGAGTTAATGGCATGTGTGTCTGGGCTCAAGGTCATATTGTAAAGGTCACGGTCACCTCATGTCAAGGTCATGTCAAGGTCATGTCAAGGTCACCGTTTAATGGCCTGTGTTTTGAATGTCAAGGTCAAATGTCCACGATTTAATGGGAGACGCGTGTCTGTCAGACTTCACCCGCACGGAGTTAATGGCATGTGTCTGGGCTCAAGGTCATATTGTAAAGGTCACGGTCACCTCATGTCAAGGTCATGTCAAGGTCATGTCAAGGTCACCGTTTAATGGCCTGTGTTTTGAATGTCAAGGTCAAATGTCCACGATTTAATGGGAGACGCGTGTCTGTCAGACTTCACCCGCACGGAGTTAATGGCATGTGTGTCTGGGCTCAAGGTCATATTGTAAAGGTCACGGTCACCTCATGTCAAGGTCATGTCAAGGTCACCGTTTAATGGCCTGTGTTTTGAATGTCAAGGTCAAATGTCCACGATTTAATGGGAGACGCGTGTCTGTCAGACTTCACCCGCACGGAGTTAATGGCATGTGTGTCTGGGCTCAAGGTCATATTGTAAAGGTCACGGTCACCTCATGTCAAGGTCATGTCAAGGTCATGTCAAGGTCACCGTTTAATGGCCTGTGTTTTGAATGTCAAGGTCAAATGTCCACGATTTAATGGGAGACGCGTGTCTGTCAGACTTCACCCGCACGGAGTTAATGGCATGTGTGTCTGGGCTCAAGGTCATATTGTAAAGGTCACGGTCACCTCATGTCAAGGTCATGTCAAGGTCATGTCAAGGTCACCGTTTAATGGCCTGTGTTTTGAATGTCAAGGTCAAATGTCCACGATTTAATGGGAGACGCGTGTCTGTCAGACTTCACCCGCACGGAGTTAATGGCATGTGTGTCTGGGCTCAAGGTCATATTGTAAAGGTCACGGTCACCTCATGTCAAGGTCATGTCAAGGTCACCGTTTAATGGCCTGTGTTTTGAATGTCAAGGTCAAATGTCCACGATTTAATGGGAGACGCGTGTCTGTCAGACTTCACCCGCACGGAGTTAATGGCATGTGTGTCTGGGCTCAAGGTCATATTGTAAAGGTCACGGTCACCTCATGTCAAGGTCATGTCAAGGTCACCGTTTAATGGCCTGTGTTTTGAATGTCAAGGTCAAATGTCCACGATTTAATGGGAGACGCGTGTCTGTCAGACTTCACCCGCACGGAGTTAATAGCATGTGTGTCTGGGCTCAAGGTCATATTGTAAAGGTCACGGTCACCTGATGTCAAGGTCATGTCAAGGTCATGTCAAGGTCACCGTTTAATGGCCTGTGTTTTGAATGTCAAGGTCAAATGTCCACGATTTAATGGGAGACGCGTGTCTGTCAGACTTCACCCGCACGGAGTTAATGGCATGTGTGTCTGGGCTCAAGGTCATATTGTAAAGGTCACGGTCACCTCATGTCAAGGTCATGTCAAGGTCATGTCAAGGTCACCGTTTAATGGCCTGTGTTTTGAATGTCAAGGTCAAATGTCCACGATTTAATGGGAGACGCGTGTCTGTCAGACTTCACCCGCACGGAGTTAATGGCATGTGTGTCTGGGCTCAAGGTCATATTGTAAAGGTCACGGTCACCTCATGTCAAGGTCATGTCAAGGTCACCGTTTAATGGCCTGTGTTTTGAATGTCAAGGTCAAATGTCCACGATTTAATGGGAGACGCGTGTCTGTCAGACTTCACCCGCACGGAGTTAATGGCATGTGTGTCTGGGCTCAAGGTCATATTGTAAAGGTCACGGTCACCTCATGTCAAGGTCATGTCAAGGTCACCGTTTAATGGCCTGTGTTTTGAATGTCAAGGTCAAATGTCCACGATTTAATGGGAGACGCGTGTCTGTCAGACTTCACCCGCACGGAGTTAATGGCATGTGTGTCTGGGCTCAAGGTCATATTGTAAAGGTCACGGTCACCTCATGTCAAGGTCATGTCAACGTCACCGTTTAATGGCCTGTGTTTTGAATGTCAAGGTCAAATGTCCACGATTTAATGGGAGACGCGTGTCTGTCAGACTTCACCCGCACGGAGTTAATGGCATGTGTGTCTGGGCTCAAGGTCATATTGTAAAGGTCACGGTCACCTCATGTCAAGGTCATGTCAAGGTCACCGTTTAATGGCCTGTGTTTTGAATGTCAAGGTCAAATGTCCACGATTTAATGGGAGACGCGTGTCTGTCAGACTTCACCCGCACGGAGTTAATGGCATGTGTCTGGGCTCAAGGTCATATTGTAAAGGTCACGGTCACCTCATGTCAAGGTCATGTCAATGTCACCGTTTAATGGCCTGTGTTTTGAATGTCAAGGTCAAATGTCCACGATTTAATGGGAGACGCGTGTCTGTCAGACTTCACCCGCACGGAGTTAATGGCATGTGTGTCTGGGCTCAAGGTCATATTGTAAAGGTCACGGTCACCTCATGTCAAGGTCATGTCAAGGTCATGTCAAGGTCACCGTTTAATGGCCTGTGTTTTGAATGTCAAGGTCAAATGTCCACGATTTAATGGGAGACGCGTGTCTGTCAGACTTCACCCGCACGGAGTTAATGGCATGTGTGTCTGGGCTCAAGGTCATATTGTAAAGGTCACGGTCACCTCATGTCAAGGTCACCGTTTAATGGCCTGTGTTTTGAATGTCAAGGTCAAACGTCCACGATTTAATGGGAGACGCGTGTCTGTCAGACTTCACCCGCACGGAGTTAATGGCATGTGTGTCTGGGCTCAAGGTCATATTGTAAAGGTCACGGTCACCTCATGTCAAGGTCATGTCAAGGTCATGTCAAGGTCACCGTTTAATGGCCTGTGTTTTGAATGTCAAGGTCAAATGTCCACGATTTAATGGGAGACGCGTGTCTGTCAGACTTCACCCGCACGGAGTTAATGGCATGTGTGTCTGGGCTCAAGGTCATATTGTAAAGGTCACGGTCACCTCATGTCAAGGTCATGTCAAGGTCATGTCAAGGTCACCGTTT
>CAUVYP010000423.1:85000-118347 GCA_963556195.1 Sepiola atlantica | reverse complement strand
GTTTTTGAATGTCAAGGTCAAACGTCCACGATTTAATGGGAGACGCGTGTCTGTCAGACTTCACCCGCACGGAGTTAATGGCCTGTGTGTCTGGGCTCAAGGTCATATTGTAAAGGTCACGGTCACCTCATGTCAAGGTCATGTCAAGGTCACCGTTTAATGGCCTGTGTTTTGAATGTCAAGGTCAAAACGTCCACGATTTAATGGGAGACCGCGTGTCTGTCAGACTTCACCCGCACGGAGTTAATGGCCTGTGTGTCTGGGCTCAAGGTCATATTGTAAAGGTCACGGTCACCTCATGTCAAGGTCATGTCAAGGTCATGTCAAGGTCACCGTTTAATGGCCTGTGTTTTGAATGTCAAGGTCAAACGTCCACGATTTAATGGGAGACGCGTGTCTGTCAGACTTCACCCGCACGGAGTTAATGGCCTGTGTGTCTGGGCTCAAGGTCATATTGTAAAGGTCACGGTCACCTCATGTCAAGGTCATGTCAAGGTCAGTCACCGTTTAATGGCCTGTGTTTTGAATGTCAAGGTCAAACGTCCACGATTTAATGGGAGACGCGTGTCTGTCAGACTTCACCCGCACGGAGTTAATGGCCTGTGTGTCTGGGCTCAAGGTCATATTGTAAAGGTCACGGTCACCTCATGTCAAGGTCATGTCAAGGTCATGTCAAGGTCACCGTTTAATGGCCTGTGTTTTGAATGTCAAGGTCAAACGTCCACGATTTAATGGGAGACGCGTGTCTGTCAGACTTCACCCGCACGGAGTTAATGGCCTGTGTGTCTGGGCTCAAGGTCATATTGTAAAGGTCACGGTCACCTCATGTCAAGGTCATGTCAAGGTCATGTCAAGGTCACCGTTTAATGGCCTGTGTTTGAATGTCAAGGTCAAACGTCCACGATTTAATGGGAGACGCGTGTCTGTCAGACTTCACCCGCACGGAGTTAATGGCCTGTGTGTCTGGGCTCAAGGTCATATTGTAAAGGTCACGGTCACCTCATGTCAAGGTCATCATGTCAAGGTCATGTCAAGGTCACCGTTTAATGGCCTGTGTTTTGAATGTCAAGGTCAAACGTCCACGATTTAATGGGAGACGCGTGTCTGTCAGACTTCACCCGCACGGAGTTAATGGCCTGTGTGTCTGGGCTCAAGGTCATATTGTAAAGGTCACGGTCACCTCATGTCAAGGTCATCATGTCAAGGTCACCGTTTAATGGCCTGTGTTTTGAATGTCAAGGTCAAACGTCCACGATTTAATGGGAGACGCGTGTCTGTCAGACTTCACCCGCACGGAGTTAATGGCCTGTGTGTCTGGGCTCAAGGTCATATTGTAAAGGTCACGGTCACCTCATGTCAAGGTCATGTCAAGGTCACCGTTTAATGGCCTGTGTTTTGAATGTCAAGGTCAAACGTCCACGATTTAATGGGAGACGCGTGTCTGTCAGACTTCACCCGCACGGAGTTAATGCCTGTGTGTCTGGGCTCAAGGTCATATTGTAAAGGTCACGGTCACCTCATGTCAAGGTCAATTCAAGGGTCATGTCAAGGTCTGTCAGGTAACCGTTTAATGGCCTGTGTTTTGAATGTCAAGGTCAAACGTCACGATTTAATGGGAGACGCGTGTCTGTCAGACTTCACCCGCACGGAGTTAATGGCCTGTGTGTCTGGGCTCAAGGTCATATTGTAAAGGTCACGGTCACCTCATGTCAAGGTCATGTCAAGGTCATGTCAAGGTCACCGTTTAATGGCCTGTGTTTTGAATGTCAAGGTCAAACGTCCACGATTTAATGGGAGACGCGTGTCTGTCAGACTTCACCCGCACGGAGTTAATGGCCTGTGTGTCTGGGCTCAAGGTCATATTGTAAAGGTTCACGGTCACCTCATGTCAAGGTCATGTCAAGGTCACCGTTTAATGGCCTGTGTTTTGAATGTCAAGGTCAAACGTCCACGATTTAATGGGAGACGCGTGTCTGTCAGACTTCACCCGCACGGAGTTAATGGCCTGTGTGTCTGGGCTCAAGGTCATATTGTAAAGGTCACGGTCACCTCAAAGTCAATGTCATCAAGGTCATGTCAAGGTCACGTTTAATGGCCTGTGTTTTGAATGTCAAGGTCAAACGTCCACGATTTAATGGGAGACGCGTGTCTGTCAGACTTCACCCGCACGGAGTTAATGGCCTGTGTGTCTGGGCTCAAGGTCATATTGTAAAGGTCACGGTCACCTCATGTCAAGGTCATGTCAAGGTCATGTCAAGGTCACCGTTTAATGGCCTGTGTTTTGAATGTCAAGGTCAAAACGTCCACGATTTAATGGGAGACGCGTGTCTGTCAGACTTCACCCGCACGGAGTTAATGGCCTGTGTGTCTGGGCTCAAGGTCATATTGTAAAGGTCACGGTCACCTCATGTCAAGGTCATGTCAAGGTCATGTCAAGGTCACCGTTTAATGGCCTGTGTTTTGAATGTCAAGGTCAAACGTCCACGATTTAATGGGAGACGCGTGTCTGTCAGACTTCACCCGCACGGAGTTAATGGCCTGTGTGTCTGGGCTCAAGGTCATATTGTAAAGGTCACGGTCACCTCATGTCAAGGTCATGTCAAGGTCATGTCAAGGTCACCGTTTAATGGCCTGTGTTTTGAATGTCAAGGTCAAACGTCCACGATTTAATGGGAGACGCGTGTCTGTCAGACTTCACCCGCACGGAGTTAATGGCCTGTGTGTCTGGGCTCAAGGTCATATTGTAAAGGTCACGGTCACCTCATGTCAAGGTCATGTCAGGTCATGTCAAGGTCACCGTTTAATGGCCTGTGTTTTGAATGTCAAGGTCAAACGTCCACGATTTAATGGGAGACGCGTGTCTGTCAGACTTCACCCGCACGGAGTTAATGGCCTGTGTGTCTGGCTCAAGGTCATATTGTAAAGGTCACGGTCACCTCATGTTCAAGGTCATGTCAAGGTCATGTCAAGGTCACCGTTTAATGGCCTGTGTTTTGAATGTCAAGGTCAAACGTCCACGATTTAATGGGAGACGCGTGTCTGTCAGACTTCACCCGCACGGAGTTAATGGCCTGTGTGTCTGGGCTCAAGGTCATATTGTAAAGGTCACGGTCACCTCATGTCAAGGTCATGTCAAGGTCACCGTTTAATGGCCTGTGTTTTGAATGTCAAGGTCAAACGTCCACGATTTAATGGGAGACGCGTGTCTGTCAGACTTCACCCGCACGGAGTTAATGGCCTGTGTGTCTGGGCTCAAGTCATATTGTAAAAGTCACGGTCACCTCATGTCAAGGTCATGTAAGGTCATGTCAAGGTCACCGTTTAATGGCCTGTGTTTTGAATGTCAAGGTCAAACGTCCACGATTTAATGGGAGACGCGTGTCTGTCAGACTTCACCCGCACGGAGTTAATGGCCTGTGTGTCTGGGCTCAAGGTCATATTGTAAAGGTCCACGGTCACCTCATGTCAAGGTCATGTCAAGGTCACCGTTTTAATGGCCTGTGTTTTGAATGTCAAGGTCAAACGTCCACGATTTAATGGGAGACGCGTGTCTGTCAGACTTCACCCGCACGGAGTTAATGGCCTGTGTGTCTGGGCTCAAGGTCATATTGTAACGGTCACGGTCACCTCATGTCAAGGTCATGTCAAGGTCACCGTTTAATGGCCTGTGTTTTGAATGTCAAGGTCAAACGTCCACGATTTAATGGGAGACGCGTGTCTGTCAGACTTCACCCGCACGGAGTTAATGGCCTGTGTGTCTGGGCTCAAGGTCATATTGTAAAGGTCACGGTCACCTCATGTCAAGGTCATGTCAAGGTCACCGTTTAATGGCCTGTGTTTTGAATGTCAAGGTCAAACGTCCACGATTTAATGGGAGACGCGTGTCTGTCAGACTTCACCCGCACGGAGTTAATGGCCTGTGTGTCTGGGCTCAAGGTCATATTGTAAAGGTCACGGTCACCTCATGTCAAAGTCATGTCAAGGTCATGTCAAGGTCACCGTTTAATGGCCTGTGTTTTGAATGTCAAGGTCAAACGTCCACGATTTAATGGGAGACGCGTGTCTGTCAGACTTCACCCGCACGGAGTTAATGGCCTGTGTGTCTGGGCTCAAGGTCATATTGTAAAGGTCACGGTCACCTCATGTCAAGGTCATGTCAAGGTCATGTCAAGGTCACCGTTTAATGGCCTGTGTTTTGAATGTCAAGGTCAAACGTCCACGATTTAATGGGAGACGCGTGTCTGTCAGACTTCACCCGCACGGAGTTAATGGCCTGTGTGTCTGGGCTCAAGGTCATATTGTAAAGGTCACGGTCACCTCATGTCAAGGTCATGTCAAGGTCATGTCAAGGTCACCGTTTAATGGCCTGTGTTTTGAATGTCAAGGTCAAACGTCCACGATTTAATGGGAGACGCGTGTCTGTCAGACTTCACCCGCACGGAGTTAATGGCCTGTGTGTCTGGGCTCAAGGTCATATTGTAAAGGTCACGGTCACCTCATGTCAAGGTCATGTCAAGGTCACCGTTTAATGGCCTGTGTTTTGAATGTCAAGGTCAAACGTCCACGATTTAATGGGAGACGCATGTCTGTCAGACTTCACCCGCACGGAGTTAATGGCCTGTGTGTCTGGGCTCAAGGTCATATTGTAAAGGTCACGGTCACCTCATGTCAAGGTCATGTCAAGGTCATGTCAAGGTCACCGTTTAATGGCCTGTGTTTTGAATGTCAAGGTCAAACGTCCACGATTTAATGGGAGACGCGTGTCTGTCAGACTTCACCCGCACGGAGTTAATGGCCTGTGTGTCTGGGCTCAAGGTCATATTGTAAAGGTCACGGTCACCTCATGTCAAGGTCATGTCAAGGTCATGTCAAGGTCACCGTTTAATGGCCTGTGTTTTGAATGTCAAGGTCAAACGTCCACGATTTAATGGGAGACGCGTGTCTGTCAGACTTCACCCGCACGGAGTTAATGGCCTGTGTGTCTGGGCTCAAGGTCATATTGTAAAGGTCACGGTCACCTCATGTCAAGGTCATGTCAAGGTCATGTCAAGGTCATGTCAAGGTCACCGTTTAATGGCCTGTGTTTTGAATGTCAAGGTCAAACGTCCACGATTTAATGGGAGACGCGTGTCTGTCAGACTTCACCCGCACGGAGTTAATGGCCTGTGTGTCTGGGCTCAAGGTCATATTGTAAAGGTTACGGTCACCTCATGTCAAGGTCATGTCAAGGTCATGTCAAGGTCACCGTTTAATGGCCTGTGTTTTGAATGTCAAGGTCAAACGTCCACGATTTAATGGGAGACGCGTGTCTGTCAGACTTCACCCGCACGGAGTTAATGGCCTGTGTGTCTGGGCTCAAGGTCATATTGTAAAGGTCACGGTCACCTCATGTCAAGGTCATGTCAAGGTCACCGTTTAATGGCCTGTGTTTTGAATGTCAAGGTCAAACGTCCACGATTTAATGGGAGACGCGTGTCTGTCAGACTTCACCCGCACGGAGTTAATGGCCTGTGTGTCTGGGCTCAAGGTCATATTGTAAAGGTCACGGTCACCTCATGTCAAGGTCATGTCAAGGTCATGTCAAGGTCACCGTTTAATGGCCTGTGTTTTGAATGTCAAGGTCAAACGTCCACGATTTAATGGGAGACGCGTGTCTGTCAGACTTCACCCGCACGGAGTTAATGGCCTGTGTGTCTGGGCTCAAGGTCATATTGTAAAGGTCACGGTCACCTCATGTCAAGGTCATGTCAAGGTCACCGTTTAATGGCCTGTGTTTTGAATGTCAAGGTCAAACGTCCACGATTTAATGGGAGACGCGTGTCTGTCAGACTTCACCCGCACGGAGTTAATGGCCTGTGTGTCTGGGCTCAA
This sequence comes from Sepiola atlantica, assembly GCA_963556195.1. Taxonomy (NCBI): domain Eukaryota; kingdom Metazoa; phylum Mollusca; class Cephalopoda; order Sepiida; family Sepiolidae; genus Sepiola; species Sepiola atlantica. The sequence continues at coordinate 112,476 of CAUVYP010000423.1, read as the reverse complement.
GGTCATATTGTAAAGGTCACGGTCACCTCATGTCAAGGTCATGTCAAGGTCATGTCAAGGTCACCGTTTAATGGCCTGTGTTTTGAATGTCAAGGTCAAACGTCCACGATTTAATGGGAGACGCGTGTCTGTCAGACTTCACCCGCACGGAGTTAATGGCCTGTGTGTCTGGGCTCAAGGTCATATTGTAAAGGTCACGGTCACCTCATGTCAAGGTCATGTCAAGGTCACCGTTTAATGGCCTGTGTTTTGAATGTCAAGGTCAAACGTCCACGATTTAATGGGAGACGCGTGTCTGTCAGACTTCACCCGCACGGAGTTAATGGCCTGTGTGTCTGGGCTCAAGGTCATATTGTAAAGGTCACGGTCACCTCATGTCAAGGTCATGTCAAGGTCATGTCAAGGTCACCGTTTAATGGCCTGTGTTTTGAATGTCAAGGTCAAACGTCCACGATTTAATGGGAGACGCGTGTCTGTCAGACTTCACCCGCACGGAGTTAATGGCCTGTGTGTCTGGGCTCAAGGTCATATTGTAAAGGTCACGGTCACCTCATGTCAAGGTCATGTCAAGGTCATGTCAAGGTCACCGTTTAATGGCCTGTGTTTTGAATGTCAAGGTCAAACGTCCACGATTTAATGGGAGACGCGTGTCTGTCAGACTTCACCCGCACGGAGTTAATGGCCTGTGTGTCTGGGCTCAAGGTCATATTGTAAAGGTCACGGTCACCTCATGTCAAGGTCATGTCAAGGTCACCGTTTAATGGCCTGTGTTTTGAATGTCAAGGTCAAACGTCCACGATTTAATGGGAGACGCGTGTCTGTCAGACTTCACCCGCACGGAGTTAATGGCCTGTGTGTCTGGGCTCAAGGTCATATTGTAAAGGTCACGGTCACCTCATGTCAAGGTCATGTTAAGGTCATGTCAAGGTCACCGTTTAATGGCCTGTGTTTTGAATGTCAAGGTCAAACGTCCACGATTTAATGGGAGACGCGTGTCTGTCAGACTTCACCCGCACGGAGTTAATGGCCTGTGTGTCTGGGCTCAAGGTCATATTGTAAAGGTCACGGTCACCTCATGTCAAGGTCATGTCAAGGTCACCGTTTAATGGCCTGTGTTTTGAATGTCAAGGTCAAACGTCCACGATTTAATGGGAGACGCGTGTCTGTCAGACTTCACCCGCACGGAGTTAATGGCCTGTGTGTCTGGGCTCAAGGTCATATTGTAAAGGTCACGGTCACCTCATGTCAAGGTCATGTCAAGGTCACCGTTTAATGGCCTGTGTTTTGAATGTCAAGGTCAAACGTCCACGATTTAATGGGAGACGCGTGTCTGTCAGACTTCACCCGCACGGAGTTAATGGCCTGTGTGTCTGGGCTCAAGGTCATATTGTAAAGGTCACGGTCACCTCATGTCAAGGTCATGTCAAGGTCACCGTTTAATGGCCTGTGTTTTGAATGTCAAGGTCAAACGTCCACGATTTAATGGGAGACGCGTGTCTGTCAGACTTCACCCGCACGGAGTTAATGGCCTGTGTGTCTGGGCTCAAGGTCATATTGTAAAGGTCACGGTCACCTCATGTCAAGGTCATGTCAAGGTCATGTCAAGGTCACCGTTTAATGGCCTGTGTTTTGAATGTCAAGGTCAAACGTCCACGATTTAATGGGAGACGCGTGTCTGTCAGACTTCACCCGCACGGAGTTAATGGCCTGTGTGTCTGGGCTCAAGGTCATATTGTAAAGGTCACGGTCACCTCATGTCAAGGTCATGTCAAGGTCATGTCAAGGTCACCGTTTAATGGCCTGTGTTTTGAATGTCAAGGTCAAACGTCCACGATTTAATGGGAGACGCGTGTCTGTCAGACTTCACCCGCACGGAGTTAATGGCCTGTGTGTCTGGGCTCAAGGTCATATTGTAAAGGTCACGGTCACCTCATGTCAAGGTCATGTCAAGGTCATGTCAAGGTCACCGTTTAATGGCCTGTGTTTTGAATGTCAAGGTCAAACGTCCACGATTTAATGGGAGACGCGTGTCTGTCAGACTTCACCCGCACGGAGTTAATGGCCTGTGTGTCTGGGTTCAAGGTCATATTGTAAAGGTCACGGTCACCTCATGTCAAGGTCATGTCAAGGTCACCGTTTAATGGCCTGTGTTTTGAATGTCAAGGTCAAACGTCCACGATTTAATGGGAGACGCGTGTCTGTCAGACTTCACCCGCACGGAGTTAATGGCCTGTGTGTCTGGGCTCAAGGTCATATTGTAAAGGTCACGGTCACCTCATGTCAAGGTCATGTCAAGGTCACCGTTTAATGGCCTGTGTTTTGAATGTCAAGGTCAAACGTCCACGATTTAATGGGAGACGCGTGTCTGTCGGACTTCACCCGCACGGAGTTAATGGCCTGTGTGTCTGGGCTCAAGGTCATATTGTAAAGGTCACGGTCACCTCATGTCAAGGTCATGTCAAGGTCATGTCAAGGTCACCGTTTAATGGCCTGTGTTTTGAATGTCAAGGTCAAACGTCCACGATTTAATGGGAGACGCGTGTCTGTCGGAGTTCACCCGCACGGAGTTAATGGCCTGTGTGTCTGGGCTCAAGGTCATATTGTAAAGGTCACGGTCACCTCATGTCAAGGTCATGTCAAGGTCATGTCAAGGTCACCGTTTAATGGCCTGTGTTTTGAATGTCAAGGTCAAACGTCCACGATTTAATGGGAGACGCGTGTCTGTCGGACTTCACCCGCACGGAGTTAATGGCCTGTGTGTCTGGGCTCAAGGTCATATTGTAAAGGTCACGGTCACCTCATGTCAAGGTCATGTCAAGGTCACCGTTTAATGGCCTGTGTTTTGAATGTCAAGGTCAAACGTCCACGATTTAATGGGAGACGCGTGTCTGTCAGACTTCACCCGCACGGAGTTAATGGCATGTGTGTCTGGGCTCAAGGTCATATTGTAAAGGTCACGGTCACCTCATGTCAAGGTCATGTCAAGGTCACCGTTTAATGGCCTGTGTTTTGAATGTCAAGGTCAGACCACCACGAATTAATGGGAGACGCGTGTCTGTCACAGTTCACCCGCACAGAGTTAATGGCATGTGTGTCTGGGCTCAAGGTCATATTGTAAAGGTCACGGTCACCTCATGTCAAGGTCATGTCAAGGTCACCGTTTAATGGCCTGTGTTTTGAATGTCAAGGTCAGACCACCACGAATTAATGGGAGACGCGTGTCTGTCACAGTTCACCCGCACGGAGTTAATGGCATGTGTGTCTGGGCTCAAGGTCATATTGTAAAGGTCACGGTCACCTCATGTCAAGGTCATGTCAAGGTCATGTCAAGGTCACCGTTTAATGGCCTGTGTTTTGAATGTCAAGGTCAGACCACCACGAATTAATGGGAGACGCGTGTCTGTCACAGTTCACCCGCACAGAGTTAATGGCATGTGTGTCTGGGCTCAAGGTCATATTGTAAAGGTCACGGTCACCTCATGTCAAGGTCATGTCAAGGTCACCGTTTAATGGCCTGTGTTTTGAATGTCAAGGTCAAATTGTGTAGGTCACGGTCATGTTTGGAATAAATACTAATGTTTGGCATGTATGATACAAATACTAGCATCTAAAATTATGTGTGAAATGAATCGAAAAGTGAACTTACTGCTGTTTCGTTGTCGTGCTCTGTTGTAAACTACATGTTACTTGCGACAGCATTTGGCATCAACTAGTGCACAGAATTCTTCTCCCATCTCTGTCATGGTTGTGTATAGTGTAAAAGATGTACATACCTTAAAATATAAACATATATACCAGAACTTTAGATTTTACTGACCATTTTTATTTCATTTTTTCTGTGTACACTTATCTATCAGGCTGCTAGAGAATTCTGAGGTTTTTGGAAAAAAATTTCAAATATTTTACATTTTAGGAGGGGGGATCATTTTCCAATGTTAATTCAACGTAGACTGATCCCCCTCTTTTTGACCATCTCAATTTTTTTTAAAATCTTTTTCGGTGTACAATTATCTATCATGTCGCGAGAGAATACCGGGGGTTTTGGAAATAAATTTTAAAAAATTGAGATTTTACGACGTAAAACGCTGTGAAAAACGGACTGATCCCCCGTCTTAAAATCTAAATTTTTTTAAATTTCTTTCTAAAAACCCCGAAATTCTCTTGCGACATGATAGGTAATTGTAAACAGAAGAATAATTTAAAAAATTTGAGATGGTCAAAAAGAGGGGGATCAGTCTACGTTGGATTTACATTGAAAACTGATCCCCGTCTTTAAATATCAATTTTTTAAATTTCTTTCCAAAACCCCCGGAATTCTCTATTGACATGATAGCTAATTGTACACCGAAAAAGATTTTTTTAAATTGAGATGGTCAAAAAGAGGGGGATCAGTCTACGTTGAATTAACATTGGAAACTGATCCCTCCTCCTAAAATGTAAAATAGTTGAAAAAAATTCCAAAAACGTCGGAATTCTCTAGAAAAGAAAAATGGTCAGTAAAAAGTTGTGAAAAACGGACAGTGGTTAAAGACGAACATGTGCCAACAAATAAATGTTACCAAAGGCAAGATAAATTAAAAAATAGTCGTTGTATTAAGAATAAACAATTTCTAAATTAGGAATCCTTCTCTAAAAAATTAAGAAACAGACGGCATTTATAACGACAGCTAACAAAACGATAAAACAAAACAAAAACAAATAGGCAACAAATAAATGTTACCAAAAGCAAGATAAATTAAAAATAGTCGTTGTATTAAGAATAAACAATTTGAAAATTAGGAATCCTTCTCTCAAAAATTCAGAAACAGACGGCATTTATAACGATAGCTAACAAAACGATAAAACAAATAAACAAATAAATGTTACCAAAGGCAAGATAAGTTACTTTAAATTCTGTTAGACAAAAAGTTCGGTTCAAATTCTGTAGAAGTAATCTTTTTTTCGATTATACAAAACATAGATAAATTGATAAATATTCATAGATATGCATTAACATATAAATAGATAGATAGATAGATAGATAGATAGATAGATAGATAGATAGATAGATAGCGTACTTTTTGTCAGTCACTTTTGACGGGGGGGGGGGATACACAAGTAAAGTTTTTCCAAATAATGAACCTTCTAGGAAAACATGGGTTTTTTTCTCTCTATCTTAAGAAAGTATCGTTTATCTGGGCAAGATAAGTTACTTTAAATTCTGTTAGACAAAAAGTTCGGTTCAAATTCTGTAGAAGTAATCTTTTTTTCGATTATACAAAACATAGATAAATTGATAAATATTCATAGATATGCATTAACATATAAATAGATAGATAGATAGATAGATAGATAGATAGATATTCATATATATATATATGTGTGTGTGTGTGTGTGTGTGTGTATGTATATGTATGTATATATATATATATATATATAGATAGATAGATAGATAGATAGATATTCATATATATATATATGTGTGTGTGTGTGTGTGTGTGTGTGTGTATATACATACAGATAGATAGATAGATAGATAGATAGATAGATAGATAGATAGATAGATAGATAGATAGATAGATAGATAGCGTACTTTTTGTCAGTCACTTTTGACGGGGGAAGGATACACAAGTAAAGTTTTTCTAAATAATTAACCTTCTGGTCTTTTTCTCTCTAACTAAGTATCGTTTATTGCGCGCACATCTTCCTCCCAGGCTTCGCCTCTCCTCTTTGGGGTGGAGTAAGTTTATTGCTTACTGTCTGAGGCGCCCCTACCGGGGAATGCCGACGGGGCTGCCCAGGCAATTTTTAAATGGCCAGAGTGCTCACCTCTCGAGCGCTGGCTTTTAACCCCACTTGCTCGACCCGATCTTGGGTCACATCTTACTTGTGGGAGTAAGATAAAACTGGCCTTGTGCCTAACTCCGCGAGGAGTAAATACACATCTGCACCAATGGACACTTGAGTTCAACGCGTTCACTTTATCGGTCGTGTGAGTATGCTAACAAAACGATAAAACAAATAGGCAACAAATAAATGTTACCAAAGGCAAGATAAGTTAAAAATAGTCTTAATAAACAATTTCTAAATTAGGAATCCTTCTCTCAAAAATTCAGAAACAGGCGGCATTCATAACGACAGCAAACAAAACGAAAAAAACAAAAAAACAAAACAAATAGACAACAAATAACTGTTACCAAAGGCAAGATAAGTTACAGTTCTGTTCTACAAAACTGGATAAGTTTATTTGTGTTTTAAGTTATTTTAAAGAGTTTTTTTTTGTTCAAAACAAACCTGGTGCGATTTAAATTATTATTTAAAAAAAAAAAGAAATTGTCACTATGTCAAAAAAATGCCACAAAATTCTTACCTCGTGTGAATTCTGAATTTATGTGAAAAGCCATCACGTGACGTCCCCTGCCCGCTCAGCGCCTTTCTTTCTTTCTTTCTTTCTTTATTCTTTCTTTATTCTTTCTTTCTAACATTCATTTTCTAACATGCCCCTTTAAGGAACGATTAAAAAAAACCTTTCAAACAAAATATTCACGTGCGTCAGTTTCCAGTGTAAAACAAAGCCAAATGAATTTCATTTAAACTCATTACAACGATTGCCCCCATATGACCCCTGCCCCCTCTCCTCCCTACTTTACACTTAAGGTTAAAAAAGGGGCCACCTTATTCGTAGGCGAGGACATTTTTTTTTAGTCTCTGAAATTTAATACTAATGGAACGAACTTGTAATGGAGATTTGATATCTCCATTGAAAATGAAAATCTACAGCAAACATAATTGGTTTTCTATTTCAATTATTTTTTATTTACTGCCAATATTTCATTTCTTTTATTTGCCTCTTTTATTTAACTGGCTTTGCAAACTCACATTTTTCTTATTCAAACAATTCAAATAATTATAAATATTTGTATATATATTTGAATAAAAATTCGAATAAAATCAGTATATAGGCGACAATATATTGAGTATTGGGAGACAATGGACAATCCATGTAAGGAAATTAGTTGACAATTGTCTAGCTTTTTTTCTTTTTCGGGTAAATACTGCCCCCCCCCCCACTCTCTCTCTATCTTTCCTGCTAGGGCTTAAATAATATTACTACTTGTAGTGCTATACCCTTTTGTTTATAATGAACTAATCATATAGATACCTTATGAAATAAGAGCGGGATTTCGAACAACATACAAGGAAGGGTGAGAGTGATAGAAAGACACTTAATAGGAGATGGGTGGGTCATGTCGTGAGTTAATTGCAAATTACAGCCAATTAGAACAATGAAGTGTTTTTACAAACATCAATTCCAAAACCGAGGAATATTTTAGCATGTATTTTGTGTGAAAAAATATGTAGTCTTCATTCCTGCATTTTTCGTGTACGCTGAAACTTGTAACATATCAGTTTGAATAGTGTTCAAAAAATCAGCAAGGGGAATAATTCATACTCTGTATAAATTTCTACCACTCTTTTCCTATATATATATATATATATATATATATATATATATATATATATATATATATATATATATATATATATATAAAAACGCACATATATATATATAAACACGTACATATATATGTATATATATATATTTATATATATATATATATATAAATATAGACTACACACACACACACACACATATATATATATATATATATATATGTGTGTGTGTGTGTGTGTGTGTGTAGTAAGCTATGAAAGTATATTTATGGGAATTAAGCTACACAGAGGCTTCCGCGTTTCATCCCCCGTAGGGGGGGTCTTCAGGCTTAAAACATAGAGTTATGTTTGCCGGGTGTTTGTATATAAAAGCACCCGGCAAAATAACTCCATGCATTTTAGCCTGAAGACTCCCCCGGGTATGAAACTCGGGAGCCTTTGTGTAGCTTAATTGCCATAAATATATTTTCATAGATTACTACCTAGCTCTACTTACGTATCGAGCACTCTTGAAGTAAATACTGAAAATTGATACATAAAAAATTATATCTCCTTATAAAATATTATGTGAAATATTATTATGAAATACATATATATATATATATATACCTATTTATACACACACACACATACCTATATATATATATATATATATATATATATATATATATATATATATATATATATATACATGTATACATATATATACATATATATATATGTGTGTGCATACATATATATATGTATACAGATATATATCTCTCTATATATGTATATATATGTATGTATGTATATATATATATATATATATATATATATATATATATATATATATGCCACATATATATACATATTACATGTATGCATATATGTGTACATATATATATTATATATTTATATATGTGTATACATATATATATATGTGTACATATATACATGTGTATATACATATATGTTTATATAAGAAAAAACGGTTGATATGCCACAAAACAGCCAAACCCAACAAGGAAAGACGAGAAAAGTTTTTATTTTTTTATTTTTACGTACGGCGATTTGCAAACACGTGCAGTGATTTGGCGAGGCCAACAAACGGCCTCGCCAAATCACTGCCCAACCCCTTCCCTTCCTCCCTTTTCTCTCGACTTTGAAAAGACAGTCGAGTGTTAATTCATTTCAAAGGAACAACGGACGCTACAACCCTTTGATGTACACATGACATGTCGCCATTGAAACTGTTACTGTCTGGCAACATATCCGTTTATCGACGACGAAAGAAAACTTTCAAGCTAATAAAATTAGTTAAAATTATGGAGCTCTTTCTGAAATAAAGAAAAACAAAAAAGCCTCTGTACATGAAGTGATTTAAAAAATATCCTATTTAAAAATATCAATGTGAAATAGCTGTTCAGTAATTAACTCAAAAATAAAAATGAGATTCTACTTTTTTTAGGCGATTACATCTAAAATAGTCTGTGTGTTTTTTTATTTCATTTCAGGAACCCGGGTTCAATTTTGTGGAGTCGCATTAATATAAACACATGATAGATATCATTTACCAACAACGTCTTTTTACTATTTTATGACCTTGTAAAACGCTGTCATCGTGGAAGTCTGTGGAAACAGCTCCCAGACCTGGTTGTCCAGCTTCTGCCAGTGATCAGGCATCTGTCCGTCAAGTTGAGGCTGCCATTATGGAAGATCGACGCATTACTATTCGCCAAATAGCCCAAGAAGTCAAGGGTCTATGAAACTATCATTCATGACCATTTGCATATGCATAAGGTGCCTGCTAGATGTATTCCCAGGTTGTTCGCACCTTTCCAGAAGGTCGAGTGATCGAGGATGAATTTGGAGATGTGTCAGGAAGATGAGTCAAAGTTTTTCAAAAGACTCATTACACAGGATGGAACTATGATACAGAGACCAGTCAAAGCAGTGGAAGCACTTGGACCCACCACCTCCAAAGGAGGCAAGGGTGCAACCCTCCGCTGGCAATGTCATGCTCACAATCTTCTGGGACCAGGGCGGAGTAGTGATGACAGATTTCCTGGCAAAGGTTACCACAATGAGAGCAGTCTATTACGCTTCACTTTTGATAAAATTAAGAGAAGCTATCAAAATCAAGAGGCGGGGCAAGATTAGCAAAGGCATCCTCCTCCTGCAGGACAACGCATGTCGCCAGATCAGTGGCACGGGCGTGTGGCTATGGAAATCCTCCTCCATCCCCCTTCTCTCCTGACCTTGCACCCTCTGACTTTCATCTCTTCCCAGCCATGAAGTTGTTTTTGAAAGGAAAGCGTTCCCCAGATGATGCAGCCTTGATTTTTGAAGTTACGACGTGGTTGGAAGACCGACCTGGGGTGTTCTACAAAAACGGTGTCCAGAGCTGCAACAAACGATGGGAGAAATGCATAACTCTGGGTGGTTCTATATCTTCAAAACCCCTCTGTCTCTCTCTCTCTCTCTCTCTCTCTCTCTCTCTAGATATGGTCATTACTTAGGTCGAGACACACCAAGAATTATTTACTTTATTTGAACTCGAGTTTCAATATATCTTCAACGCCCTCATAACACTGACGTCTTTCTCCGTAGATAGGGCCTTCACTCAGGTCGAGACATACCAAGAACTCGAATTTTCATATATCTTCAACGCCCTCATAACACTGATGTCTTTCTCTGTAGATAGCGCCTTCACTTAGGTCGAGACATACCAGGAATTATGTCTTTATTTTAACTCGAATTTCAATATATCTTAAACGCCCTCATAACACTGACGTCTTTCTCCGTAGATAGGGCCTTCACTCAGGTCGAGACATACCAAGAATTATGTCTTCATTTTAACTCGAATTTCAATATATCTTCAACGCCCTCATAACACTGACGTCTTTCTCCGTAGATAGGGCCTTCACTCAGGTCGAGACATACCAAGAACTCGAATTTTGATATATCTTCAACGCCCTCATAACACTGATGTCTTTCTCTGTAGATAGCGCCTTCACTTAGGTCGAGACATACCAGGAATTATGTCTTTATTTTAACTCGAATTTAAATATATCTTCAACGCCCTCATAACACTGACGTCTTTCTCTGTAGATGGGCCCTTTACTTAGGTCGAGACATACCAAGAATTATATCTTTATTTTAACTCGAATTTCAATATATCTTCAACGCCCTCATAACACTGACGTCTTTCTCCGTAGATAGGGCCTTCACTCAGGTCGAGACATACCAAGAACTCGAATTTTCATATATCTTCAACGCCCTCATAACACTGACGTCTTTCTCCGTAGATGGGGCCTTCACTTAGGTCGAGACATACCAAGAATTATGTCTTTATTTTAACTCGAATTTCAATATATCTTCAACGCCCTCATAACACTGACGTCTTTCTCTGTAGATAGGGCCTTCACTCGGGTCGAGACATACCAAGAATTATGTCTTTATTTTAACTCGAATTTCAATATATCTTCAACGCCCTCATAACACTGACGTCTTTCTCCGTAGATAGGGCCTTCACTCAGGTCGAGACATACCAAGAATTATGTCTTCATTTTAACTCGAATTTCAATATATCTTCAACGCCCTCATAACACTGACGTCTTTCTCCGTAGATAGGGCCTTCACTCAGGTCGAGACATACCAAGAACTCGAATTTTGATATATCTTCAACGCCCTCATAACACTGATGTCTTTCTCTGTAGATAGCGCCTTCACTTAGGTCGAGACATACCAGGAATTATGTCTTTATTTTAACTCGAATTTAAATATATCTTCAACGCCCTCATAACACTGACGTCTTTCTCTGTAGATGGGGCCTTCACATAGGTCGAGACATACCAAGAATTATGTCTTTATTTTAACTCGAATTTCAATATATCTTCAACGCCCTCATAACACTGACGTCTTTCTCCGTAGATAGGGCCTTCACTCAGGTCGAGACATACCAAGAACTCGAATTTTGATATATCTTCAACGCCCACATAACACTGATGTCTTTCTCTGTAGATAGCGCCTTCACTTAGGTCGAGACATACCAGGAATTATGTCTTTATTTTAACTCGAATTTTAATATATCTTCAACGCCCTCATAACACTGACGTCTTTCTCTGTAGATGGGGCCTTCACTTAGGTCGAGACATACCAAGAATTATGTCTTCATTTTAACTCGAATTTTAATATATCTTCAACGCCCTCATAACACTGATGTCTTTCTCTGTAGATAGCGCCTTCACTTAGGTCGAGACATACCAGGAATTATGTCTTTATTTTAACTCGAATTTTAATATATCTTCAACGCCCTCATAACACTGACGTCTTTCTCTGTAGATGGGGCCTTCACTTAGGTCGAGACATACCAAGAATTATGTCTTCATTTTAACTCGAATTTCAATATATCTTCAACGCCCTCATAACGCTGACGTCTTTCTCTGTAGATAGGGCCTTCACTCGGGTCGAGACATACCAAGAATTATGTCTTTATTTTAACTCGAATTTCAATATATCTTCAACGCCCTCATAACACTGACGTCTTTCTCCGTAGATAGGGCCTTCACTCAGGTCGAGACATACCAAGAATTATGTCTTCATTTTAACTCGAATTTCAATATATCTTCAACGCCCTCATAACACTGACGTCTTTCTCCGTAGATAGGGCCTTCACTCAGGTCGAGACATACCAAGAACTCGAATTTTGATATATCTTCAACGCCCTCATAACACTGATGTCTTTCTCTGTAGATAGCGCCTTCACTTAGGTCGAGACATACCAGGAATTATGTCTTTATTTTAACTCGAATTTCAATATATCTTCAACGCCCTCATAACACTTACGTCTTTCTCTGTAGATAGGGCCTTCACTCGGGTCGAGACATACCAAGAATTATGTCTTTATTTTAACTCGAATTTTCATATATCTTCAACGCCCTCATAACACTGACGTCTTTCTCCGTAGATAGGGCCTTCACTCAGGCTGAGACATACCAAGAATTATGTCTTTATTTTAACTCGAATTTCAATATATCTTCAACGCCCTCATAACACTGACGTCTTTCTCCGTAGATAGGGCCTTCACTCAGGTCGAGACATACCAAGAACTCGAATTTTCATATATCTTCAACGCCCTCATAACACTGATGTCTTTATCTGTAGATAGCGCCTTCACTTAGGTCGAGACATACCAGGAATTATGTCTTTATTTTAACTCGAATTTCAATATATCTTCAACGCCCTCATAACACTGACGTCTTTCTCTGTAGATAGGGCCTTCACACAGGTCGAGAGATACCAAGAATTATGTCTTTATTTTAACTCGAATTTCAATATATCTTCAACGCCCTCATAACACTGACGTCTTTCTCTGTAGATGGGGCCTCCACTTAGGTCGAGACATACCAAGAATTATATCTTTATTTTAACTCGAATTTTCATATATCTTCAACGCCCTCATAACACTGACGTCTTTCTCTGTAGATAGAGCCTTCACTTAGGTCGAGACATACCAAGAATTATGTCTTTATTTTAACTCGAATTTTCATATATCTTCAACGCCCTCATAACACTGACGTCTTTCTCCGTAGATAGGGCCTTCACTCAGGTCGAGACATACCAAGAACTCGAATTTTCATATATCTTCAACGCCCTCATAACACTGATGTCTTTCTCTGTAGATAGCGCCTTCACTTAGGTCGAGACATACCAGGAATTATGTCTTTATTTTAACTCGACTTTCAATATATCTTCAACGCCCTCATAACACTGACGTCTTTCTCTGTAGATAGGGCCTTCACACAGGTCGAGAGATACCAAGAATTATGTCTTTATTTTAACTCGAATTTCAATATATCCTCAACGCCCTCATAACACTGACGTCTTTCTCTGTAGATGGGGCCTTCACTTAGGTCGAGACATACCAAGAATTATGTCTTTATTTTAACTCGAATTTCAATATATCTTCAACGCCCTCATAACACTTACGTCTTTCTCTGTAGATAGGGCCTTCACTCGGGTCGAGACATACCAAGAATTATGTCTTTATTTTAACTCGAATTTTCATATATCTTCAACGCCCTCATAACACTGACGTCTTTCTCCGTAGATAGGGCCTTCACTCAGGCTGAGACATACCAAGAATTATGTCTTTATTTTAACTCGAATTTCAATATATCTTCAACGCCCTCATAACACTGACGTCTTTCTCCGTAGATAGGGCCTTCACTCAGGTCGAGACATACCAAGAACTCGAATTTTCATATATCTTCAACGCCCTCATAACACTGACGTCTTTCTCTGTAGATGGGGCCTTCACTTAGGTCGAGACATACCAAGAATTATGTTGTTATTTTAACTCGAATTTTCATATATCTTCAACGCCCTCATAACACTGACGCATTTCTCCGTAGATAGGGCCTTCACTTAGGTCGAGACATACCAAGAACTCGAATTTTCATATATCTTCAACGCCCTCATAACACTGACGTCTTTCTCTGTAGATGGGGCCTTCACTTAGGTCGAGACATACCAAGAATTATGTTGTTATTTTAACTCGAATTTTCATATATCTTCAACGCCCTCATAACACTGACGTCTTTCTCCGTAGATAGGGCCTTCACTCAGGTCGAGACATACGAAGAACTCGAATTTTCATATATCTTCAACGCCCTCATAACACTAACGTCTTTCTCTGTAGATAGGGCCTTCACTTAGGTCGAGACATACCAAGAATTATTTTCTTTATTTTAACTCGAGTTTCAATATATCTTCAAAGCCCTCATAACACTTAGGTCTCTCTCTGTTGATATGGCCTTCACTTAGGTCGAGACATACCGAGAATTATTTCCTTTATTTTAACTCGAGTTTCAATATATCTTCAAAGCCCTCATAACACTTAGGTCTCTCTCTGTGGATATGGCCTTCACTTAGGTCGAGACATACCGAGAATTATTTCCTTTATTTTAACTCGAGTTTCAATATATCTTCAAAGCCCTCATAACACTTAGGTCTCTCTCTGTTGATATGGCCTTCACTTAGGTCGAGACATACCGAGAATTATTTTCTTTATTTTAACTCGAGTTTCAATATATCTTCAAAGCCCTCATAACACTTAGGTCTCTCTCTGTGGATATGGCCTTCACTTAGGTCGAGACATACCGAGAATTATTTTCTTTATTTTAACTCGAGTTTCAATATATCTTCAAAGCATTCATAATAAGATAACACTAACGTCTCTCTCTTGGTATATGGCCATAAACTTAGCTCGAGACACACCAAGAATTATGGTCTTTCAACCGGACAACGTGTCATTTCAAACACATGGCTTGCGTTCGGAAACTCTCTGGTGTCCCTGTTGGCTGCACCCGTACGCCAGCTCTGAAAAACGGACATAAAAAACTTTGACGATTCGTTGCGACATTTTCCGTTTTCAAATACTGATTTGATGATGTTATGGTAAGGGGAGTTTCAACGTCTCTCTCCTTGTGGATATGGCCATCACTTACGTAGACTCACACCAAGTATTATCGTCTTTCAATCGGACGACATGTCTTTTCAAACACATGGCTTTTGATCCGTTCGAAAACTCTCTGGCTGTCGCCAATAGCTACCGAAGAGTGTGTTCCTCTCAACATATATTTATAAACCGTTTGGTGTAACAACCCCCAGACTCGTGTCGCTGTTAGCGGGGCCTCGACCGCAAACCTGAAAAACAGACATCAAAAGAAATTGACGATTCGTTACGACCTTTTCGGATTTCAAACAATCATTTTATGGTAAGGGGAGTTTCAACGTCTCTCTCTTTTCATATCGTCATCACTTACATCGACACACACCAAGTGTAATTCTTCTTCAACCGGACGACGTGTCTCTTCAAACACATGGCTTTTGATGCGTTCGAAAACTCTCCGGCTGTCGCCAATAGCTACCGAAGAGTGTGTTCGTCTCAACATATATTTATAAACCGTTTGGTGTAACAACCCCCAGAACTCGCGTCGCTGTTGGCTACGCCCCGCCCCCGAGCCAAAAGAACAGTCATAAAAAAAACTTTGACGATTCGTTGCGACCTTTTCGGAGTTCAAAGAATGATTTTATGGTAAGGGGAGACATACGCACACGACCGGTAAAATGAACGCGTTGAACTCAAGTGTCCATGGGTGCAGATGTGCGCGGAAATAAACGAACCTTTCTTAAGATAGAGAGAAAAAAGTGACTGACAAAAAGTACGCTATCTATCTATCTATCTATCTATCTATCTATCTATCTATCTATCTATCTATCTATCTATCTATCTATCTACACACACACACACACACACACACACACACATATATATGAATATCTATCTATCTATCTATCTCTATATATATATATATATATATATATATATACATACATATATACACACACACACACACACACACATATATATATATATATATATATATATATATATATATATATATGAATATCTATCTATCTATCTATCTATCTATTTATATGTTAATGCATATCTATGAATATTTATCAATTTATCTATCTTTTGTATAATCGAAAAAAAGATTACTTCTACAGAATTTGAACCGAACTTTTTGTCTAACAGAATTTAAAGTAACTTATCTTGCTTTTGGTAACATTTATTTGTTGTTTATTTGTTTTTTTCGACTGAGGTAAATGTTGTCTCTCAAGATCTACATTTATCCCACATGAAGGAGGCGATAAAAACACACACAGACAATAACAGCAAATAGTCTAACACCTTCATTTTGAATCATCATTTTAAAAAAATATTTGTTAAATCCTATTTCAGTCACCCAAATTATTACTTAAACCGTGTTTTAGTAAAACAAATTAAAAGAAAATGTTTTTATGAATTTTTGAGATGAGGATTGATAATTTGTATAATTCGGACTACTATTCTCATCCAGGAGTATTTTTCCTTTCATTTCGTGTTAATTCCTATTTAAATTATTTAAAGTGAAATAAAAATTACATATAATTTAAGACCACAATTTTATTAAAAAATAAACAATGAAGCGACTTTTGCCAGCCTTTATTTCACTGTTATTTTTTTTCTTTTTATCTGCGAAGATATATATATATATATATATATATATATATATATATATATATATATATATATATGTATATATATATATATATATATGTATATATATATATATATATATATATATATATATGTACATATATATACATATATATATATGTGTGTATATATATATGTATGCTAACACATATATATGTATATATATGTATACATATATATGTATACATATATATATACATGTGTGTGTGTGTGTGTGTATAAATAGGTATATATATATATGTATTTCCTGTATCCACATAAAATTTTATAAGGAGATATAATTTTTTATGTATCAATTTTCAGTATTTACTCCAAGAGTGCTCGATACGTAAGTAGAGCTATAAAAATATATTTATGGCAATTAAGCTACACAGAGGCTCCCGCGTTTCATCCCCGGGGGGGGGGGGGAGTCTTCAGGCTAAAATGCATGGTGTTTATTTTCCGGGTGTTTTTATATACAAACTCTCGGCAAACATAACTCCATGCTTTTAAGCCTGAAGACTCCCCCCCCCTTCTCCGGGGGATGAAACGCGGGAGCCTCTGTGTAGCTTAATTCCCGTTAATATATTTTCATAGCTTACTATTTATATATATATATATATGTGTGTGTGTGTGTGTGTGTAGTCATATATATATATGTATGTGTGTGTGTAGTCATATATATATATATATATATATATATATATATATATATATACATACATATATATAGAGATATATATCTGTATACATATATATATGTGTGTATATATATATGTATGCACACACACACATATATATATATATATATATATATATATATATATATATATATATGTGTGTGTGTGTGTGTGTGTGTGTGTGTGTGTATATATATATAAATAGGTATATATATGTATTTCATGTATCCACATAAAATTTTATAAGGAGATATAATTGTTTATGTATCAATTTTCAGTATTTACTTCAAGAGTGCTCGATACGTAAGTAGAGCTAGGTAGTAAGCTATGAAAATATATTTATGGCAATTAAGCTACACCGAGGCTCCCGCGTTTCATCCCCGGGGGGAGTCTTCATGCTAAAATGCATGGAGTTATTTCGCCGGGTGCTTTTATATACAAACACCCGGCAAACATAACTCTATGCTTTTAAGCCTGAAGACCCCCCCCCCCCAGGGGGATGAAACGCGGAAGCCTTTGTGTAGCTTAATTCCCATAAATATATTTTCATAGCTTACTATATATATATATATATATATATATATATATATATATATATATATATGTGTGTGTGTGTGTGTGGTCATATATATGTATGTGTGTGTGTAGTCATATATACGATCATCACGAATAGTAGTAGTAGTAGTAGTAGTAGTAGTAACAGCATTCTTTTTTTTTACTTTTTTATTCGACAACATGAGTTTAAAATCCATCATGGCCAGCACCGTCGTAGTAGCCTTTTTTTTTTTACTTTTTTATTCCATATATTCTTGCTAAAAATAGGTGAGTGTTGCCATGGCGACCGGGCAGAGAGAAAGGGGAGGAGTGGGCAGTGATTTGGTGACGCCGACAAATTTGACAATCAAACACGCGAGCGGAAATAAATGTTCTTTCTTCGCGCGGGCGAAAAAGGTTTCTCTTCTCACTTCAGTATTGGAGACAATGGACAATGCATGCATTTTTTTTTCTTTTTCGCCCGTCTCTCTCCTACTACGGGTTAAATAATATTACTACCCTTTTGTTTATACTGGACTTTGCTTTGTCACTTCACCTATAGGTGAGGATGGTCTGACTTGCTATTTGCTTTCTCCTTTCACATAAGAAATACATAAAACAATCATGCATAGTTCCATGTAGGAAAAGTGTGTTAGGAATTTACGCAGAAATAAATTATTCCCCTTGCTTATTTTTCCGAATTTAAATCTAATAAATTTGGCCATATATATATATATACTTTCATTCAGTCACGCAGAGTGTCTAGTCTAAGAAATGAGAAACAACATAACTTTCACTAATACCCTGAGGAAATATATGAATCTGTATATCCTCTCCAAAGCTATGAATTAAATAGTAGGGCAGACTGTACGCTGAAACTTTGATCTAAGTTCTCTTAGATCAAAGTTTCAGCGTACAGTCTGCCCTACTATTTAAAACAGCATTACATTTTCTAAAACCCTTAGGAAAGGTATGAACCCATATATTCTCCCCTCCCCCCTACAGTTATGAATTGAATAGTCAGTCCTCACCAGCTCTACCTCCCCTGTCTAGAGTGCTCATTTCCGGAGTGTTTATTTAACACAAAGATATCAGTGTAGTTTTTAAAACGACCTTAGTAATTATTATCTCAGGCCCATATTTTTTGTACGTCAGCTAGTAAACATTTTGAATAAATTCTATTTTTCGCCGGCTCGGCTCGCAGAACGTGTCGTCAAAATCATTCGATATTATTTCAACTTTTCTTTCCAAAACAAACTTTAATATTTTCACTAATGTGACTGTAACGACGCCTATTGTATTTTCAATGGATACCAAGTCGGGAGGCCGAGATGGGGCGAACAAATAAATAAAAAATGAAAACATTTTTGTTAAAGATTAAAACGAAGAAATAAAAAAATAAAAACTTTTCTCGTTTTTCGGCTTATCAACCATTTATGTTGGGTTTGGCTGTTTTGTGGCATATCAACCGTTTTTTCTTATATATACATATATGTATATACACATATATATATATATATATATATATATATATATATATATATATATATATATATATATAAATATATATATATATATATATATATATATATATATATATATATATATATGTACATATATATACATATATATATATATATATATATATATGTGTGTGTATATATATATGTATGCTAACACATATATATGTATATATATGTATACATATATATATATACATGTGTGTGTGTGTGTTTAAATAGGTATATATATATATATGTATTTCCTGTATCCACATAAAATTTTATAAGGAGATATAATTTTTTATGTATCAATTTTCAGTATTTACTCCAAGAGTGCTCGATACGTAAGTAGAGCTATAAAAATATATTTATGGCAATTAAGCTACACAGAGGCTCCCGCGTTTCATCCCCGGGGGGGGGGGGGGGGAGTCTTCAGGCTAAAATGCATGGTGTTTATTTTCCGGGTGTTTTTATATACAAACTCTCGGCAAATATAACTCCATGCTTTTAAGCCTGAAGACTCCCCCCCCTTCTCCGGGGGATGAAACGCGGGAGCCTCTGTGTAGCTTAATTCCCGTTAATATATTTTCATAGCTTACTATTTATATATATATATATATGTGTGTGTGTGTGTGTGTAGTCATATATATATATGTATGTGTGTGTGTAGTCATATATATATATATATATATATATATATATATATATATATACATACATATATATAGAGATATATATCTGTATACATATATATATGTGTGTATATATATATGTATGCACACACACACATATATATATATATATATATATATATATATATGTGTGTGTGTGTGTGTGTGTGTGTGTGTGTGTGTATATATATAAATAGGTATATATATGTATTTCATGTATCCACATAAAATTTTATAAGGAGATATAATTGTTTATGTATCAATTTTCAGTATTTACTTCAAGAGTGCTCGATACGTAAGTAGAGCTAGGTAGTAAGCTATGAAAATATATTTATGGCAATTAAGCTACACAGAGGCTCCCGCGTTTCATCCCCGGGGGGAGTCTTCATGCTAAAATGCATGGAGTTATTTCGCCGGGTGCTTTTATATACAAACACCCGGCAAACATAACTCTATGCTTTTAAGCCTGAAGACCCCCCCCCCCAGGGGGATGAAACGCGGAAGCCTTTGTGTAGCTTAATTCCCATAAATATATTTTCATAGCTTACTATATATATATATATATATATATATATATATATATATATATATATATATATATATATATATATATATGTATGTGTGTGTGTGTGTGTGTGGTCATATATATGTATGTGTGTGTGTAGTCATATATACGATCATCACGAATAGTAGTAGTAGTAGTAGTAGTAACAGCATTCTTTTTTTTACTTTTTTATTCGACAACATGAGTTTAAAATCCATCATGGCCAGCACCGTCGTAGTAGGATTTTTTTTTTTTACTTTTTTATTCCATATATTCTTGCTAAAAATAGGTGGGTGTTGCCATGGCGACCGGGCAGAGAGAAAGGGGAGGAGTGGGCAGTGATTTGGTGACGCCGACAAATTTGACAATCAAACACGCGAGCGGAAATAAATGTTCTTTCTTCGCGCGGGCGAAAAAGGTTTCTCTTCTCACTTCAGTATTGGAGACAATGGACAATGCATGCATTTTTTTTTCTTTTTCGCCCGTCTCTCTCCTACTACGGGTTAAATAATATTACTACCCTTTTGTTTATACTGGACTTTGCTTTGTCACTTCACCTATAGGTGAGGATGGTCTGACTTGCTATTTGCTTTCTCCTTTCACATAAGAAATACATAAAACAATCATGCATAGTTCCATGTAGGAAAAGTGTGTTAGGAATTTACGCAGAAATAAATTATTCCCCTTGCTTATTTTTCCGAATTTAAATCTAATAAATGTGGCCATATATATATATATACTTTCATTCAGTCACGCAGAGTGTCTAGTCTAAGAAACGAGAAACAACATAACTTTCACTAATACCCTGAGGAAATATATGAATCTGTATATCCTCTCCAAAGCTATGAATTAAATAGTAGGGCAGACTGTACGCTGAAACTTTGATCTAAGTTCTCTTAGATCAAAGTTTCAGCGTACAGTCTGCCCTACTATTTAAAACAGCATTACATTTTCTAAAACCCTTAGGAAAGGTATGAACCCATATATTCTCCCCTCCCCCCTACAGTTATGAATTGAATAGTCAGTCCTCACCAGCTCTACCTCCCCTGTCTAGAGTGCTCATTTCCGGAGTGTTTATTTAACACAGAGATATCAGTGTAGTTTTTAAAACGACCTTAGTAATTATTATCTCAGGCCCATATTTTTTGTACGTCAGCTAGTAAACATTTTGAATAAATTCTATTTTTCGCCGGCTCGGCTCGCAGAACGTGTCGTCAAAATCATTCGATATTATTTCAACTTTTCTTTCCAAAACAAACTTTAATATTTTCACTAATGTGACTGTAACGACGCCTATTGTATTTTCAATGGATACCAAGTCGGGAGGCCGAGATGGGGCGAACAAATAAATAAAAAATGAAAACATTTTTGTTAAAGATTAAAACGAAGAAATAAAAAAATAAAAACTTTTCTCGTTTTTCGGCTTATCAACCATTTATGTTGGGTTTGGCTGTTTTGTGGCATATCAACCGTTTTTTCTTATATATACATATATGTATATACACATATATATATATATATATATAAATATATATATATATATATATATATATGTACATATATATACATATATATATATATATATATGTGTGTGTATATATATATGTATGCTAACACATATATATGTATATATATGTATACATATATATATATACATGTGTGTGTGTGTGTGTTTAAATAGGTATATATATATATATGTATTTCCTGTATCCACATAAAATTTTATAAGGAGATATAATTTTTTATGTATCAATTTTCAGTATTTACTCCAAGAGTGCTCGATACGTAAGTAGAGCTATGAAAATATATTTATGGCAATTAAGCTACACAGAGGCTCCCGCGTTTCATCCCCGGGGGGGGGGGGGAGTCTTCAGGCTAAAATGCATGGTGTTTATTTTCCGGGTGTTTTTATATACAAACTCTCGGCAAACATAACTCCATGCTTTTAAGCCTGAAGACTCCCCCCCCCCTTCTCCGGGGGATGAAACGCGGGAGCCTCTGTGTAGCTTAATTCCCGTTAATATATTTTCATAGCTTACTATTTATATATATATATATATATGTGTGTGTGTGTGTGTGTAGTCATATATATATATGTATGTGTGTGTGTAGTCATATATATATATATATATATATATATATATATACATACATATATATAGAGATATATATCTGTATACATATATATATGTGTGTATATATATATGTATGCACACACACACATATATATATATATATATATATATATATATATGTGTGTGTGTGTGTGTGTGTGTGTGTGTGTGTGTGTGTATATATAAATAGGTATATATATGTATTTCATGTATCCACATAAAATTTTATAAGGAGATATAATTGTTTATGTATCAATTTTCAGTATTTACTTCAAGAGTGCTCGATACGTAAGTAGAGCTAGGTAGTAAGCTATGAAAATATATTTATGGCAATTAAGCTACACAGAGGCTCCCGCGTTTCATCCCCGGGGGGAGTCTTCATGCTAAAATGCATGGAGTTATTTCGCCGGGTGCTTTTATATACAAACACCCGGCAAACATAACTCTATGCTTTTAAGCCTGAAGACCCCCCCCCCCAGGGGGATGAAACGCGGAAGCCTTTGTGTAGCTTAATTCCCATAAATATATTTTCATAGCTTACTATATATATATATATATATATATATATATATATATATATATATATATATATATATATATATATATGTGTGTGTGTGTGTGTGGTCATATATATGTATGTGTGTGTGTAGTCATATATACGATCATCACGAATAGTAGTAGTAGTAGTAGTAGTAGTAGTAACAGCATTCTTTTTTTTTACTTTTTTATTCGACAACATGAGTTTAAAATCCATCATGGCCAGCACCGTCGTAGTAGGATTTTTTTTTTTTACTTTTTTATTCCATATATTCTTGCTAAAAATAGGTGAGTGTTGCCATGGCGACCGGGCAGAGAGAAAGGGGAGGAGTGGGCAGTGATTTGGTGACGCCGACAAATTTGACAATCAAACACGCGAGCGGAAATAAATGTTCTTTCTTCGCGCGGGCGAAAAAGGTTTCTCTTCTCACTTCAGTATTGGAGACAATGGACAATGCATGCATTTTTTTTTCTTTTTCGCCCGTCTCTCTCCTACTACGGGTTAAATAATATTACTACCCTTTTGTTTATACTGGACTTTGCTTTGTCACTTCACCTATAGGTGAGGATGGTCTGACTTGCTATTTGCTTTCTCCTTTCACATAAGAAATACATAAAACAATCATGCATAGTTCCATGTAGGAAAAGTGTGTTAGGAATTTACGCAGAAATAAATTATTCCCCTTGCTTATTTTTCCGAATTTAAATCTAATAAATGTGGCCATATATATATATATACTTTCATTCAGTCACGCAGAGTGTCTAGTCTAAGAAACGAGAAACAACATAACTTTCACTAATACCCTGAGGAAATATATGAATCTGTATATCCTCTCCAAAGCTATGAATTAAATAGTAGGGCAGACTGTACGCTGAAACTTTGATCTAAGTTCTCTTAGATCAAAGTTTCAGCGTACAGTCTGCCCTACTATTTAAAACAGCATTACATTTTCTAAAACCCTTAGGAAAGGTATGAACCCATATATTCTCCCCTCCCCCCTACAGTTATGAATTGAATAGTCAGTCCTCACCAGCTCTACCTCCCCTGTCTAGAGTGCTCATTTCCGGAGTGTTTATTTAACACAAAGATATCAGTGTAGTTTTTAAAACGACCTTAGTAATTATTATCTCAGGCCCATATTTTTTGTACGTCAGCTAGTAAACATTTTGAATAAATTCTATTTTTCGCCGGCTCGGCTCGCAGAACGTGTCGTCAAAATCATTCGATATTATTTCAACTTTTCTTTCCAAAACAAACTTTAATATTTTCACTAATGTGACTGTAACGACGCCTATTGTATTTTCAATGGATACCAAGTCGGGAGGCCGAGATGGGGCGAACAAATAAATAAAAAATGAAAACATTTTTGTTAAAGATTAAAACGAAGAAATAAAAAAATAAAAACTTTTCTCGTTTTTCGGCTTATCAACCATTTATGTTGGGTTTGGCTGTTTTGTGGCATATCAACCGTTTTTTCTTATATATACATATATGTATATACACACATATATATATATATATATATATATATATATATATATATATATATATATATATATATATATATATATATATATATATATATATATATATATATATATGTACATATATATACATATATATATATATATATATATATATATATGTGTGTGTATATATATATGTATGCTAACACATATATATGTATATATATGTATACATATATATATATACATGTGTGTGTGTGTGTTTAAATAGGTATATATATATATATGTATTTCCTGTATCCACATAAAATTTTATAAGGAGATATAATTTTTTATGTATCAATTTTCAGTATTTACTCCAAGAGTGCTCGATACGTAAGTAGAGCTATAAAAATATATTTATGGCAATTAAGCTACACAGAGGCTCCCGCGTTTCATCCCGGGGGGGGGGGGGGGAGTCTTCAGGCTAAAATGCATGGTGTTTATTTTCCGGGTGTTTTTATATACAAACTCTCGGCAAACATAACTCCATGCTTTTAAGCCTGAAGACTCCCCCCCCCCCTTCTCCGGGGGATGAAACGCGGGAGCCTCTGTGTAGCTTAATTCCCGTTAATATATTTTCATAGCTTACTATTTATATATATATATATATATGTGTGTGTGTGTGTGTGTGTAGTCATATATATATATGTATGTGTGTGTGTAGTCATATATATATATATATATATATATATATATATATATATATACATACATATATATAGAGATATATATCTGTATACATATATATATGTGTGTATATATATATGTATGCACACACACACATATATATATATATATATATATATATATATGTGTGTGTGTGTGTGTGTGTGTGTGTGTGTGTGTGTATATATATAAATAGGTATATATATGTATTTCATGTATCCACATAAAATTTTATAAGGAGATATAATTGTTTATGTATCAATTTTCAGTATTTACTTCAAGAGTGCTCGATACGTAAGTAGAGCTAGGTAGTAAGCTATGAAAATATATTTATGGCAATTAAGCTACACAGAGGCTCCCGCGTTTCATCCCCGGGGGGAGTCTTCATGCTAAAATGCATGGAGTTATTTCGCCGGGTGCTTTTATATACAAACACCCGGCAAACATAACTCTATGCTTTTAAGCCTGAAGACCCCCCCCCCCCAGGGGGATGAAACGCGGAAGCCTTTGTGTAGCTTAATTCCCATAAATATATTTTCATAGCTTACTATATATATATATATATATATATATATATATATATATATATATATATATATATATATATATATATATATATGTATGTGTGTGTGTGTGTGTGTGGTCATATATATGTATGTGTGTGTGTAGTCATATATACGATCATCACGAATAGTAGTAGTAGTAGTAGTAGTAACAGCATTCTTTTTTTTACTTTTTTATTCGACAACATGAGTTTAAAATCCATCATGGCCAGCACCGTCGTAGTAGGATTTTTTTTTTTTACTTTTTTATTCCATATATTCTTGCTAAAAATAGGTGGGTGTTGCCATGGCGACCGGGCAGAGAGAAAGGGGAGGAGTGGGCAGTGATTTGGTGACGCCGACAAATTTGACAATCAAACACGCGAGCGGAAATAAATGTTCTTTCTTCGCGCGGGCGAAAAAGGTTTCTCTTCTCACTTCAGTATTGGAGACAATGGACAATGCATGCATTTTTTTTCTTTTTCGCCCGTCTCTCTCCTACTACGGGTTAAATAATATTACTACCCTTTTGTTTATACTGGACTTTGCTTTGTCACTTCACCTATAGGTGAGGATGGTCTGACTTGCTATTTGCTTTCTCCTTTCACATAAGAAATACATAAAACAATCATGCATAGTTCCATGTAGGAAAAGTGTGTTAGGAATTTACGCAGAAATAAATTATTCCCCTTGCTTATTTTTCCGAATTTAAATCTAATAAATGTGGCCATATATATATATATACTTTCATTCAGTCACGCAGAGTGTCTAGTCTAAGAAACGAGAAACAACATAACTTTCACTAATACCCTGAGGAAATATATGAATCTGTATATCCTCTCCAAAGCTATGAATTAAATAGTAGGGCAGACTGTACGCTGAAACTTTGATCTAAGTTCTCTTAGATCAAAGTTTCAGCGTACAGTCTGCCCTACTATTTAAAACAGCATTACATTTTCTAAAACCCTTAGGAAAGGTATGAACCCATATATTCTCCCCTCCCCCCTACAGTTATGAATTGAATAGTCAGTCCTCACCAGCTCTACCTCCCCTGTCTAGAGTGCTCATTTCCGGAGTGTTTATTTAACACAGAGATATCAGTGTAGTTTTTAAAACGACCTTAGTAATTATTATCTCAGGCCCATATTTTTTGTACGTCAGCTAGTAAACATTTTGAATAAATTCTATTTTTCGCCGGCTCGGCTCGCAGAACGTGTCGTCAAAATCATTCGATATTATTTCAACTTTTCTTTCCAAAACAAACTTTAATATTTTCACTAATGTGACTGTAACGACGCCTATTGTATTTTCAATGGATACCAAGTCGGGAGGCCGAGATGGGGCGAACAAATAAATAAAAAATGAAAACATTTTTGTTAAAGATTAAAACGAAGAAATAAAAAAATAAAAACTTTTCTCGTTTTTCGGCTTATCAACCATTTATGTTGGGTTTGGCTGTTTTGTGGCATATCAACCGTTTTTTCTTATATATACATATATGTATATACACATATATATATATATATATATAAATATATATATATATATATATATATATATATGTACATATATATACATATATATATATATATATATGTGTGTGTATATATATATGTATGCTAACACATATATATGTATATATATGTATACATATATATATATACATGTGT
>CAUVYP010000423.1:32500-80000 GCA_963556195.1 Sepiola atlantica | reverse complement strand
CACGAGGAGGTTTCACATCGAGTAAAATCTGTTAGGCTCTTTATGTATACATACATGTATACATAAAGTTCTTTAAAGTAGATAGGGGGGGGGGAATGTGTGCATGTACACGTTCATCTCTAGTGTGTGAATTTATGCGTGCGTGCGTTTAATAATTTATTATAGTTTCCCTCCCGGAATATATATGAAATATAGTGTTAACAGTTTCACACGAGGAGGTTTCACATCGAGTAAAATCTGTTAGGCTCTTTATGTATACATACATGTATACATAAAGTTCTTTAAAGTAGATAGGGGGGGGGAATGTGTGCGTGTACACGTTATATATATATAAATAAATATATATTCATATATATATATATATATAAATAAATATATATTCATACATATATATATATATATATATATATATATATATATATATATATATACATGTGTGTGTGTATATAGGTATATATATGTATTTCATGTATCCACATAAAATTTTATAAGATATCATTTTTTATGTATCAATTTTCAGTATTTACTTCAAGAGTGCTCGATACGTAAGTAGAGCTAGGTAGTAAGCTATGAAAATATATTTATGGCAATTAAGCTACACAGAGGCTCCCGTGTTTCATCCCCAGGGGGAAGTCTTCAGGCTAAAATGCATGGAGTTATTTTGCCGGGCGTTTTTATATACAAACACCCGGCAAACATAACTCCATGCTTTTAAGCCTGAAGACTCCACCCCCCCCCCCTTCCGGGGGATGAAACGCGGAAGCCTCTGTGTAGCTTAATTGCCATAAATATATTTTCATAGCTTACTATATATATATATATGTATATATATATATATATATATATATATATATATATATATATATATATATATATATATATATATATACACACATGTCTGTCATATTCGACAACATGAGTTTAGGTAAAAATGGCACCGGTGAAAATGACAAAAGTGGAAAAACAGAAGAAAATGGATGACTTTTTCAGTTAATTATAAATTACGGCTAATTAGAACAATTAAAAGAGAATCTTTTCAAAACCAACTCAATTCGAGAGCTGAGGTAATATTGTAAAATGTATGTTGTGTTATTAGTCAAAAATGTGATCCCTCTCTTTCGCCCATTGCGTTCAGGTAAGATTGTTTGAATCATGAATAAGTGAGTTTGCAAACCCAGTTAAATGAAAGAAATAAAAGGAATGAGAGAAAAGAAAAAGTAATATTTGAATTTTAAATTTAAATATTGGCAGTCAATAAAATTAATAGATAGATGATTTTTAACTTTTGTTTTTTTGGTTCAAAATCCATCATCACGAGTAGTAGTAGTAGTAGTAGTAGTAGTAGTAGTAGTAGTAACAGCATTCTTTTTTTTACTTTTTTATTCCATATATTCTTGCTAAAAAAAGGTGAGTGTTGCCATGGCGACAGGGCAGAGAGAATATATATGTATACATGTATATATATATATGTGTGTGTGTGTGTGTGTGTATATATATATATATATATATCTGTTAATGCATATTTCTGAATATCTATCAATATATCTATCTATCTGTCTCTGTATATATGTTTATATTTATAGGTCTGTACATCTTTATATATTACACACACATATATATATTACACACACATATATATTACACACACACACATGTATATATATATATGTATATACATATATATATATATGTATATTTATACATATACATTCCCCCAATATTAAATAAACACACACACATACACACACACGACTTTCTATCTATCTATCTATCTATCTATCTATCTATCTATCTATCTATCTATCTATCTATCTATCTATCTATCTATCTATCTATCTATCTATCTATTTATCTTAGTGTATATATATGCAATTCCTTGCTGACCGCTACAGTACAAAATGTACTGTCGGTTGTTGACAAAAGTTAAATCATACACACACACACATATATAATAATATAATAGAAAAGTCATTTATATACTACATGATAGTAATAATAGAAAAGCCATTTATATATATATATATATATATATATATATATATATATATATATATATATATATATATATATATATATATATATATATACATATATATATATAAAAATGGCTTTTCTATTATTACTATCATGTAGTATAATCGAAAAAAATTTACTTCTACAGAATTTGAACCGAACTGTGTTTTTTTTGTCTAACCCGGTAACATGCACGGATTTCGAATGTACCATATTTTGTTTACTTTTCGATTTTTCACCGATTATCAACGAGCTGGGCTTATGAACAGACATTTTTTTAGTTGTTTTAACTGAACGCCGGGTTTTTTTTTAACAGAAAAGTTTTTTAAAATAAGTAAAAACACAAATACACTTATTCAGAACAGTAACTTAACTTGCCTTTGGTAACATTTATTGGTTTCCTCTGTCGTTATAAATGGCCTTTCTATTATCACTTAGATATTTATGTGAGTATAATCGGAAAAAAAAAAATTACTTCTACAGAATTTGAACCGAACTGTCTAATCCGGTAATATGCACGGATTTCGAACGGAACTCTTTATTTAATCAACAGATTTAGTCATTAACTGATGCACGGGTTAACGAATTCTTAGTAAAAATACAAATCAGTTTCATCGTATTTTGATTACTGCCATTCATTTATTACTTGTGATGAGAATTGATAATTTGTATAATTCGGACTACTATTCTCATCCTTGACACCTAATCAATCCATACTGTTTAGGAAAAGGAGTATTTTTCCTTTCATTTCGTATTAATTCCTATTTCATTCACGTAAATTATTTCAAGTGAAATAAGTTGATACGCCCAAATAAAAATTACATATAATTTAAGAGCACAATTTTATTAAAAATAAAAAAAAACCATGACGCGACCTTTGCCAACATTTATTTCACCGTTATTTTCTTTCTTTTTATCTGGGAAAAGGAAAGACTGATTAAGAGAGGGGGGGGGGAGAAAGAAAGAAAGAAAGAAAGAAAGAACGGCGCTTAGCGGGCAGGTGACGTCCCCGGATTTCTTTCTCTCTTTTTGTCTGTGAAGAGGCCAAAGTGATTAAGAGAGGGGGGAAAGAAAGAAAGAAAGAAAGAAAGAAAGGCGCTGAGCGGCAGTTCACGACGACGCCGACTACACGTGCATATGACGTCATTCGATTCGAGTCCCGTAAACAAAATGGCTTGATTCTTTTTCGAGGTGGCTTTTCACATTGGCGTCAGAATTCACACGAGGTAAGAATTTTGGAGTATTTTTGTTGACATAGTGACAAAATTTATTTTTTTAAAATAATAATTTAAAACACACCATGTTTGTTTTGAACAAAAACTCTTACAAATAACTTAAAACTCAAAGAAACTTATGCAGGTTATTTATCCTGCCTTCACGTGGAGTCTTGATAATCGCTCAAAAATCGAAAATTAAGCAAAATACTGTTAGACCATTGCATTTTACCACGATTGATAAAATTTATTGCATGTTTTCTAACCCTATTTTGTTTATTTTTCGATTTTTAGCTGTCGTTATAAATGCCGTCTGTTTCTGAATTTTTCAGAGAAAGATTCCTAATTTATAAATTATTTATTCTTAATACAACGACGGCTATTTTTAACTTATCTTGCCTTTGGTAACATTTATTGGTTGTTTTTTGATTTTGTCGTTTTGTTATCTGTCGTTATAAATGCCGTCTGTTTCTGAATTTTTGAGAGAAGGTTTCCTAATTTATAAGTTATTTATTCTTAATACAACGACGACTATTTTTAACTTATCTTGCCTTTGGTAACATTTATTTGTTGTTTTTTGATTTTGTCGTTTTGTTATCTGTCGTTATAAATGCCGTCTGTTTCTGAATTTTTCAGAGAAGGATTCCTAATTTATAAGTTATTTATTCTTAATATGACGACGACTATTTTTAACTTATCTTGCCTTTGGTAACATTTATTTGTTGTTTTTTTGTTTTTTGATTTTGTTATCTGTCGTTATAAATGCCGTCTGTTTCTGAATTTTTGAGAGAAGGATTCCTAATTTATGAGTTATTTATTCTTAATACGACGACGACTATTTTTAACTTATCTTGCCTTTGGTAACATTTATTTGTTGTTTTTTTGTTTTTGTTGTTTTGTTATCTGTCGTTATAAATGCCGTCTGTTTCTGAATTTTTGAGAGAAGGATTCCTAATTTATAAGTTATTTATTCTTAATACGACGACGACTATTTTTAACTTATCTTGCCTTTGGTAACATTTATTTGTTTTTTGTTTTGTTTTTGTCGTTTTGTTATCTGTCGTTATAAATGCCGTCTGTTTCTGAATTTTTTAATATAAATATATATATAAAATATATGTATATACGTGTGTGAGGTTAAGATCGGATTCTAACTCTACCTGGTGAGATCTCAGTTTATAATAACTGTTGATCGATAACATCGACATGCCAGTGTCGCAGATTTTGTACATGTCTGTGTAAATAAAAATAATCATATATAAAGCTCTATTTGATATTGAGCACTTTTTATAAACCCAGTTGAAATTCTTTGAATTACTACCCAGTGGATATTTTTTCCTGGATTATTACCATTTATATATATATATATATATATATATATATATATATATATATATATATATATATATATATATATATATATTCGCTACGTTCGCTTTTGATTTTAGTTTCGTTATTTTCGTGTTGGATTCTCACATTTTCTAGTTTCGTTAATGTTAAACAACAATTCTCCAATGTGTTAGTTTCAATTTTAGCAGTTTAAATGCTTCCAAATTACTTTCAAATTTCCAACTGTCACGAAGTATGTTTCAGATTTTTTTACATGACCATTCATATTTTGTGTCATTTGTATAATTTCATACGCCTGCTGTCATCTGTAGCGTTATTCTCACAACGTTTCGGCCGATGTAACCTCCGACCTTATTCAGGTTTATCTTGTCAAATTCTGGAATCTGTAGCGTTATTCTCACAACGTTTCGGCCGATGTAACCTCCGAATTTATTCAGGTTTATCTTGTCAAATTCTGGAATCTGTAGCGTTATTCTCACAACGTTTCGGCCGATGTAACCTCCGACCTTATTCAGGTTTATCTTGTCAAATTCTGTAATCTGTAGCGTTATTCTCACAACGTTTCGGCCGATGTAACCTTCGACCTTCATGTTTATCTTGTTAAATTCTGGAATCTGTAGCGTTATTCTCACAACGTTTCGGCCGATGTAACCTCCGAATTTATTCAGGTTTATCTTGTCAAATTCTGTAATCTGTAGCGTTATTCTCACAACGTTTCGGCCGATGTAACCTCCGACCTTATTCAGGTTTATCTTGTCAAATTCTGCAATCTGTAGCGTTATTCTCACAACGTTTCGGCCGATGTAACCTCCGACCTTATTCAGGTTTATCTTGTTAAATTCTGGAATCTGTAGCGTTATTCTCACAACGTTTCGGCCGATGTAACCTCCGACCTTCTTCATGTTTATCTTGTCAAATTCTGGAATCTGTAGCGTTATTCTCACAACGTTTCGGCCGATGTAACCTCCGAATTTATTCAGGTTTATCTTGTCAAATTCTGGAATCTGTAGCGTTATTCTCACAACGTTTCGGCCGATGTAACCTCCGACCTTATTCAGGTTTATCTTGTTAAATTCTGGAATCTGTAGCGTTATTCTCACAACGTTTCGGCCGATGTAACCTCCGACCTTATTCAGGTTTATCTTGTCAAATTCTGGAATCTGTAGCGTTATTCTCACAACGTTTCGGCCGATGTAACCTCCGACCTTCTTCATGTTTATCTTGTTAAATTCTGGAATCTGTAGCGTTATTCTCACAACGTTTCGGCCGATGTAACCTCCGAATTTATTCAGGTTTATCTTGTCAAATTCTGTAATCTGTAGCGTTATTCTCACAACGTTTCGGCCGATGTAACCTCCGACCTTATTCAGGTTTATCTTGTCAAATTCTGGAATCTGTAGCGTTATTCTCACAACGTTTCGGCCGATGTAACCTCCGACCTTATTCAGGTTTATCTTGTTAAATTCTGGAATCTGTAGCGTTATTCTCACAACGTTTCGGCCGATGTAACCTCCGACCTTATTCAGGTTTATCTTGTCAAATTCTGGAATCTGTAGCGTTATTCTCACAACGTTTCGGCCGATGTAACCTCCGACCGTATTCAGGTTTATCTTGTCAAATTCTGGAATCTGTAGCGTTATTCTCACAACGTTTCGGCCGATGTAACCTCCGACCTTATTCAGGTTTATCTTGTCAAATTCTGGAATCTGTAGCGTTATTCTCACAACGTTTCGGCCGATGTAACCTCCGACCGTATTCAGGTTTATCTTGTCAAATTCTGGAATCTGTAGCGTTATTCTCACAACGTTTCGGCCGATGTAACCTCCGACCGTATTCAGGTTTATCTTGTCAAATTCTGGAATCTGTAGCGTTATTCTCACAACGTTTCGGCCGATGTAACCTCCGATTTTCTTCAGGTTTATCTTGTCGAAGTCTGGAATCTGTACGCAAATTTAATTGAATCCACGTGGGTAGTATTCTTCTCGTTCCGTCAGCCATGACTGGCTAGGATTCTCAAGTAATCCGCAATTCTTAGTATTGCTCGCACGGTCACTTAGAACTGAATTTCACCTAGCACTTTATCCGTTACGCCGCAGGGAGTCGTTCATCATTATATTAGACTCGCAGAGATTGCCTCCTCCTTGGGAGATGGGGCGGTGTAATATATATTCTACTTACCTACCCACCTACATCCCGTGCACTCTCTTCTCTTTTTAAGTTGTGGTCGTGTAGCATTTATTCTGTCGTCATGATAACATTCTCCTCCTAGGCACTGAAGAAGGCCGGGGGTTGAGCGGCCGAAACGTTGTGAGAATAACACTCAAGTTGAGAAGAGTAGTCCGAATAATCCAAATTATTTAAGAACCCTTAGTGGGGAGTTGTGCATGTTTGTTGACATTACATTTAAATTTTGTTTTTTTACTTTCAGTCACCCTAAACAAGGCAGTCTCTTACTATTGATTTTCAGCATTTGTTTATTATTCCCCCCTAAAAATCCAACCCTTCCTCACCGTGGTAGGGGCGGTGGCAACGTGGTAGTGTAACATCTACCCCGGCTAACAGGGCTCTGGTACAAATCCAGGAAGAGTCGGCATCAGTAACTTAGGTCGGTCCTCTGGTCGTTTTTGTCTTGGTTGCATGTGGTAGCCAGCAAAGACGTGTCCGCGTCAGGCCGAGAAGAACAAAAGAATTGAGTGAAAATGGCACCGTTGCTTCCAATGCCATCCTATGTGTCTTCTTGGCCAGACGTTCCCCGACTTCGCATGGAACTGGTAGTTGAGCCTTGTGGCTATCCTCTCAGTGACGGCGGGGGTAAAACTAGCTGCGAATCTCCTCTCTGGCAAAAGCGAACGACCTGTGTCGTTCCATCATCGTTGTTGTACGGATATCGTTTTTAAGGGTCGTGGTCGCTGTCCGTTGTAAAAGTGGTGTTGGTCGTCGTCATCGCTGTGCCCGGTAAAGGTCGTCGTTATTGCTGGTAGGGAGCACTGTTCTTCGGTGTTTGTGCGTACGGTGTGAGTCGTTCGTTAGCCTCTATGGACGAGTCCTGCTGTTTGACAGTAACATCAGAAACATTCTAGACTGTGTGGCAGATTTACAGACTGGATTTGCGCTTTTGTGTTTCCTGCACGCCGCCTTTGTAGGAAATACAATTCGGTCTGTGAACAACCTAATGCAATGCGTCCACAAGCTGTCTCTTCGGCCTGTCAATTGTATTCGCTAGCTGTCGAACGCGACTTTCATCACTCGATTAATGCTTATGTGTGCTGCTGGTCTATAAGGAAAATGCACCAATTTGTCAGTGTTGAAAGGTTTGCTTTGCGAAATATATGCATGAAGCTAACGAGATATCTGTAATGTGGATTGCATTAGCACGAGCCACAAAGCTGTCAGTCAAGGATGTAGCAATTTCTGTTGGTGCTCTCACGTCACGTCACACGCACTGGATTACTGCTTTTGTGCCGCTTTAAATCCCTAATGCCGCATAACCCGTTCCTGCCCACTGCCAAATCATCATCATCATCACCATCATCATCATCATCATCATCATCACTTATAACAAGGTAAGTATACTATCACTTGTATCCTCATTTCCTTTTACTGGAATTTGCTTTGCTTTAAATTAACTCTGTTCATATCTCCACGTTTTCACAGCCGGTTGGAATTGGACAACACAAAATCACGACTAAGATGAGACAGAGGAATTCTGTGAACCGGGGTAAGCCCTCTGTCGCATTCCGTCGCTGTGCGCAGTAATAGTTGTTGTTATTGCTTGTAGGGAGCACTGTTCTTCGGTGTTTGTGCGTACGGTGTGAGTCGTTCGTTAGCCTCTATGGACGAGTCCTGCTGTTTGACAGTAACATCAGAAACATTCTAGACTGTGTGGCAGATTTACAGACTGGATTTGCGCTTTTGTGTTTCCTGCACGCCGCCTTTGTAGGAAATACAATTCGGTCTGTGAACAACCTAATGCAATGCGTCCACAAGCTGTCTCTTCGGCCTGTCAATTGTATTCGCTAGCTGTCGAACGCGACTTTCATCACTCGATTAATGCTTATGTGTGCTGCTGGTCTATAAGGAAAATGCACCAATTTGTCAGTGTTGAAAGATTTGCTTTGCGAAATATATGCATGAAGCCAACGAGATATCTGTAATGTGGATTGCATTAGCACGAGCCACAAAGCTGTCAGTCAAGGATGTAGCAATTTCTGTTGGTGCTCTCACATCACGTCACACGCACTGGATTACTGCTTTGTGTGCCGCTTTAAATCCCTAATGCAGCATAACCCGTTCCTGCCCACTGCCAAATCATCATCATCATCATCATCATCATCATCATCATCACTTATAGCAATACTTGTATCACTTGTATCCTTATTTCCTTTTACCGACATTCGTTTTGCTTTAAATTAACTCTGTTCATATCTACCAGTTTTCACAACCGGTTGGAATTAGACGACACAGAACAACGACGAAGATGAGACAGAGGAATTCTGTGAACCAGTCAAAGTCCAATGGCGAATCACGTCGCAAGTAACATGACGATTACGACACAGCACGATCACGAGACAGCAGTAGTATGTGACTTTTATCGTCCATTTTCTCTTACTGACATAATTTCGATTTATTGCCTACATGATTTTTTGTTAATCTTCTAACCTATATACATTCATATTTACAACTAGCCGCATCAATGTTGTCCTCCTCCTCATCACCTACCGATCCTGCCCTCAACAACAATATCATCTACAAGTCTGTTCCTACTATGTGCAAAGTGGCAGCACAGTTACCGAAAACAAGAGAAATAGTATGTACCTTTTTTTTTTTTTTTTTTTTCCATTTGTGTAATTTTGATTTTATGGGGTATCCGGCTACGATCAAAGTGTAGTATCTCTTAAGAATTAGATTTAGATTTTATTTTCGAATAAATACTTCAAACTGTTCGATTATCATCACTCATAGCAGAAGTGTTTTTAAAAATGTTGTCCCAATTTATAGCGTTATGATCTTAGAATGTGGTTTGGGAGATCATTTATGAAGATCAGGGTTTGGCCTAATGACTATGGATCAAATTTAATACAAATCTGATATATTTGAATTTTCAAATCGGACGACGTTGTGCCCATTTTATACCCCCTAAGAATCATTAAAATACCTCAAAGAAACTGAAATTGGGCCAATACTTATTAATTGATGCCTAATAGCAATAGTTAAAATTTTAGAAAACTAAATTAAACTAAATATAGCCCAGATTACCAACTCTTATGCCTAACAGCTGTGGTCCTAAATTCATAATGATTTGTTAATTAGTTTACGAGCGAATCCTATACATACAAATATAACTAGAGATATCTCAAGAGAATCAAAACTAATTCAAAGAAGACAATTGTGAGGCTATTGAATAAGAGTTAGTTCCAAATTATAAGCTTAATAATAGTTGTCGTTCACTGATTATTAGACACATTATACTATTAATTGTGATCATGACTAATTGTTTCTTTTTTTGTTTTTTTCAGCAAAATACCTACCAAGCTACGAGTAAAGGACATTACAAGCTGCTCTCAGTCAACTAGGATGATGCATAAGAAAGAAAAAAGAACTATTTTCAAACAGACATTTTCATGATATCCGTATGAATATTGCGAGAGAAACGCAAAAAGACAAATTCGGGGTTTGTTTTCCAGGGGGGATTTGAGAATTTGAACTAATAAAACAAAGGTTCTTAAAAGGAATCTCTTTAAAATGAAATGATTGTCTTTTCTTGTTTTTTGTTTGTTTCAATATATATATATACTTTGTCCCATATGTGGTCAGCCATACCCGACTTTTCGGTATCTCCACGTATTACAGCTTTCCGGTGTTCTATAGCCTTACGTTTATTTAGTAGTAGGCGACAACACGTCTCCTCCTCACCTTTGTGTATAATGCTTCTTCCCTCGTGGATTCAAGTGTTCCGCCATTGGAAATCCAGTCCAGATTCCCGAGTTGGTAAAGATCCACCCGAAGAAGGCCCGAAGGGGGTTACAGCAGCTGAAACGTCGTGAGAAATGATCAATCCTCATCTCAAAAATTCAGAAACAGGTTTGTAGAAATATATTTATTACACACATTTAAGCGTACATTCTTCATAAACAAGTCAGCCATTTTAATCTTTCCTTAATAGCTAAATATAAAAGAATAAATTACTTTGTGACCCTTAAAAATGTGAAAGGTATTTGGAAGCATTTAAACTGTTAGGAATTTGAAACCTAAAACCTTTAAACTGTTGAATAGAAAGTCATTATTGGCTTTAAATTTTTTAGCAAATCCTTATGTTTTAAAAGTTTGGAATGCTAAAAATTGACAAATCGAGATTTAAACATTACCATAACAAAATGAGTTATGTTTTTTTTGTTTATAGCAATTCGAATGAACAAAGAATGGCACAATACATTAAATTCAACTTTCAAAATCCGACGATTTCAAATACAAGTAATTTATAAAAAAAAGAAATCTTTTTAAATCAAAACTGAATCCAATCGTTTTAGGTTTCAAATTCTTAACAGATCATTTTCCAAAGTTCCTTCAAATATACTTATGGCAAGTAAGTAACTTTCCAAAGTTCCTTAACATGCTATACTTATGGCAAGTAAGCTACATATTTAGGATACATATTTGTCTCTAAAAAGACCCCTCCAACCTGGGTAAGGGCAGGTAGATACAGCTAGTCTCTTCCCCTTCTCTCTCTCTCACTCTAACATATATATTATTTATTGAAAATTTTATTACAATGATTACAAAATTTTAAAAAATAGCAATTTATACAATTTTTTTTTTAAATTATTAACATTGCAATTTGAAATACAAAACAAAAAAGATTTTCAAAAAACAATTAATATTTAACAAAATGGGGGACTTATCCAGATTAGGACCCAAGCTAAAATCGAATTGGCAGTTTATGTAAACATTCGAAAAGTGCCGACGTGGGTCCTAATCTGGAGAAGTCCCCCACAGACGATAAAATAATTTTATGTTCCTGTTTATTTGCATCCCCACGAGGGCAAGTAGGTCTTTAAAGTGGACAAATTAAAATTGCCTTAGTCTCGAAGGATTTCTTATTCCCTAATCGAGGACAGAAAAGATGAAGAGTAGTATCACAAACCGATACTACACTTTGCCCCTAGCCGAAACTAGAGAGAGAGAGAGAGGGGTGGGGGGTATATTGATCTCCAATGTGGGTTTTATATATATATATATATATATATATATATTTATTTAAACATTAGGGCAGGTCGATTTTGAAACTGTAAATCATCGCACTCGGAGAAAGTCGGCAAATAATGTCAAAAGTTACCACAAGAAATATTTTTCTTCAAAATTTTGTATTTATTTGAGCATTGCAAATTTAAGATCAAATAAATCGAGATTTTTTCTCACTGGCGAGATTTCACCGGCAAATGTGTGTCGCCTTAAATTAAACCCGGGTTTTAACAAAAAAAAGTCATACATTACTTAATAATAAATATTTTAAAGTTTATTATTATTTTTCTTAAGAAATTAAATGTACATATTCAAATTAAAAAGGAATAAAACACTATGATATTTAATGTTATATATAAATAATTATTTGTTTACATAGGCGTTTTATTTATTGGATATTTTTTATGGTATTCACCGGTTGAAAATTCAACGAGCGAATTTGAATTCACGTGTTGATTCTGTTATCACAAATATATATTGAATTGTCGAGCGCTGGCTTATCTAATCCCATTTTCCCGACCTTTTGTCAATCTTACCTTGTTGGGGGTAGATAAATAAAATCTATATATACACACACACACACACAGACACAGAAAATACATATATATATATATACACAGATATAACAGAAGTGGTTGTATTATACTAGGAAAGAATAAAAAAGCAGTTGCCTCCCCCTTTTCAATAATCGACTGTCGCTCGCTGGGGAGAAAACAGAAAGTACAGAATAGTTAACACTGTGTGTTACGATGTAGTTCTCGTGATTTAATACTCAATCCAATCATTCGAGTAAGAGGTTTCAGGTTCTTAACAGATCAGTGTTCAAAGTCCTTCGCTCATATAAGCTTTTACGGTGATATTTTTTATTATTGAAACCCAACCGACGTCACGTGGAATAAAAGTGACTCGAAGC
This sequence comes from Sepiola atlantica, assembly GCA_963556195.1. Classification (NCBI taxonomy): domain Eukaryota; kingdom Metazoa; phylum Mollusca; class Cephalopoda; order Sepiida; family Sepiolidae; genus Sepiola; species Sepiola atlantica. Next base: position 67,271 of record CAUVYP010000423.1, on the reverse strand, counting down.
ATTACTGTTTAGCGAAACCATGTTTTATTTATTAGTGACTATACTAGTAATTACCGATCTTAAAAGATGTCTAAAATAAAAGGAAATAAATCGATTTTATTAATGTTTTCTTTATTAGTAACTATACGAAATACTGTTTACCGATCTTAAAAGAGTTCCAAAACAAAGGGAAATAATCGATTTTATTAATGTTTTCTTTATACGTAACTAGACGAAATACTGTTTACCGACCTTAAAAGATGTTCAAAACAAAGGGAAATAACTCATTTTATTAATTTTTCTTTATACGTAACCATACGAACTACTGTTTACCGATCTTAAAAGAGTTATAAAACAAAGGGAAATAACTCATTTTGCTAATGTTTTCTTTATCAGTAGCTTGAAGAATTACTGTTTAGCGACCTTAAAAGATGTCTAAAACAAAGGGAAATAACTCGATTTTACTAATGTTTTTTATTAGTAACTAGAAGAATTACTGTTTAGCGACTTTACAAAATGTCTAAAACAAAAGGGAAAAAACTCTGCTATTCATTCCCTTTGTTATTTGCCTCCTCCCCACGAGGACAGAGTTAGACGTACGGATGGTTTTTAACATCGGGAAAATCCAGCTCACCAAAAATGGGCAGTGACTGAAAAAACAAAAACAAAAAACAAATGCATAATTGTAGTTTGGAGAAATCCTTTTTGGAAAAAGTTGGTGGCCCTAAAAAGGGCCGTTTTTCGTTGTTAAAGTGTATATGTGTGTTTAACCTCCGAATCCGTAAAGGGTTCTTCCTTGCCTCTTGAGACCCGACATCTATGGCGGTGACTGTCTTCCTATTGGCGGGTTCGGTGACGGCATCCCTTGTGTAAAAAGGAAAAAAAAAATTATAGTGTGAACTGTATGTAGCTTACTTGCCATAAGTATATTTGAAGAAACTCATCAGATTTCCAAACATTTTAAGTGTATCTTTTCTAAATGAATATTGGCATTAAATAAATAAAATTTTAAAGGTTTCAAATCCTCAAGGTCATATTGTAAAGGTCACGGTCACCTCATGTCAAGGTCATGTCAAGGTCACCGTTTAATGGCCTGTGTTTTGAATGTGAAGGTCAAACGTCCACGATTTAATGGGAGACGCGTGTCTGTCAGACTTCACCCGCACGGAGTTAATGGCCTGTGTGTCTGGGCTCAAGGTCATATTGTAAAGGTCACGGTCACCTCATGTCAAGGTCATGTCAAGGTCACCGTTTAATGGCCTGTGTTTTGAATGTCAAGGTCAAACGTCCACGATTTAATGGGAGACGCGTGTCTGTCAGACTTCACCCGCACGGAGTTAATGGCCTGTGTGTCTGGGCTCAAGGTCATATTGTAAAGGTCACGGTCACCTCATGTCAAGGTCATGTCAAGGTCACCGTTTAATGGCCTGTGTTTTGAATGTCAAGGTCAAACGTCCACGATTTAATGGGAGACGCGTGTCTGTCAGACTTCACCCGCACGGAGTTAATGGCCTGTGTGTCTGGGCTCAAGGTCATATTGTAAAGGTCACGGTCACCTCATGTCAAGGTCATGTCAAGGTCACCGTTTAATGGCCTGTGTTTTGAATGTCAAGGTCAAACGTCCACGATTTAATGGGAGACGCGTGTCTGTCAGACTTCACCCGCACGGAGTTAATGGCCTGTGTGTCTGGGCTCAAGGTCATATTGTAAAGGTCACGGTCACCTCATGTCAAGGTCATGTCAAGGTCACCGTTTAATGGCCTGTGTTTTGAATGTCAAGGTCAAACGTCCACGATTTAATGGGAGACGCGTGTCTGTCAGACTTCACCCGCACGGAGTTAATGGCCTGTGTGTCTGGGCTCAAGGTCATATTGTAAAGGTCACGGTCACCTCATGTCAAGGTCATGTCAAGGTCACCGTTTAATGGCCTGTGTTTTGAATGTCAAGGTCAAACGTCCACGATTTAATGGGAGACGCGTGTCTGTCAGACTTCACCCGCACGGAGTTAATGGCCTGTGTGTCTGGGCTCAAGGTCATATTGTAAAGGTCACGGTCACCTCATGTCAAGGTCATGTCAAGGTCATGTCAAGGTCACCGTTTAATGGCCTGTGTTTTGAATGTCAAGGTCAAACGTCCACGATTTAATGGGAGACGCGTGTCTGTCAGACTTCACCCGCACGGAGTTAATGGCCTGTGTGTCTGGGCTCAAGGTCATATTGTAAAGGTCACGGTCACCTCATGTCAAGGTCATGTCAAGGTCATGTCAAGGTCACCGTTTAATGGCCTGTGTTTTGAATGTCAAGGTCAAACGTCCACGATTTAATGGGAGACGCGTGTCTGTCAGACTTCACCCGCACGGAGTTAATGGCCTGTGTGTCTGGGCTCAAGGTCATATTGTAAAGGTCACGGTCACCTCATGTCAAGGTCATGTCAAGGTCATGTCAAGGTCACCGTTTAATGGCCTGTGTTTTGAATGTCAAGGTCAAACGTCCACGATTTAATGGGAGACGCGTGTCTGTCAGACTTCACCCGCACGGAGTTAATGGCCTGTGTGTCTGGGCTCAAGGTCATATTGTAAAGGTCACGGTCACCTCATGTCAAGGTCATGTCAAGGTCATGTCAAGGTCACCGTTTAATGGCCTGTGTTTTGAATGTCAAGGTCAAACGTCCACGATTTAATGGGAGACGCGTATCTGTCAGACTTCACCCGCACGGAGTTAATGGCCTGTGTGTCTGGGCTCAAGGTCATATTGTAAAGGTCACGGTCACCTCATGTCAAGGTCATGTCAAGGTCACCGTTTAATGGCCTGTGTTTTGAATGTCAAGGTCAAACGTCCACGATTTAATGGGAGACGCATGTCTGTCAGACTTCACCCGCACGGAGTTAATGGCCTGTGTGTCTGGGCTCAAGGTCATATTGTAAAGGTCACGGTCACCTCATGTCAAGGTCATGTCAAGGTCATGTCAAGGTCACCGTTTAATGGCCTGTGTTTTGAATGTCAAGGTCAAACGTCCACGATTTAATGGGAGACGCGTGTCTGTCAGACTTCACCCGCACGGAGTTAATGGCCTGTGTGTCTGGGCTCAAGGTCATATTGTAAAGGTCACGGTCACCTCATGTCAAGGTCATGTCAAGGTCATGTCAAGGTCACCGTTTAATGGCCTGTGTTTTGAATGTCAAGGTCAAACGTCCACGATTTAATGGGAGACGCGTGTCTGTCAGACTTCACCCGCACGGAGTTAATGGCCTGTGTGTCTGGGCTCAAGGTCATATTGTAAAGGTCACGGTCACCTCATGTCAAGGTCATGTCAAGGTCATGTCAAGGTCACCGTTTAATGGCCTGTGTTTTGAATGTCAAGGTCAAACGTCCACGATTTAATGGGAGACGCGTGTCTGTCAGACTTCACCCGCACGGAGTTAATGGCCTGTGTGTCTGGGCTCAAGGTCATATTGTAAAGGTCACGGTCACCTCATGTCAAGGTCATGTCAAGGTCACCGTTTAATGGCCTGTGTTTTGAATGTCAAGGTCAAACGTCCACGATTTAATGGGAGACGCGTGTCTGTCAGACTTCACCCGCACGGAGTTAATGGCCTGTGTGTCTGGGCTCAAGGTCATATTGTAAAGGTCACGGTCACCTCATGTCAAGGTCATGTCAAGGTCATGTCAAGGTCACCGTTTAATGGCCTGTGTTTTGAATGTCAAGGTCAAACGTCCACGATTTAATGGGAGACGCGTGTCTGTCAGACTTCACCCGCACGGAGTTAATGGCCTGTGTGTCTGGGCTCAAGGTCATATTGTAAAGGTCACGGTCACCTCATGTCAAGGTCATGTCAAGGTCACCGTTTAATGGCCTGTGTTTTGAATGTCAAGGTCAAACGTCCACGATTTAATGGGAGACGCGTGTCTGTCAGACTTCACCCGCACGGAGTTAATGGCCTGTGTGTCTGGGCTCAAGGTCATATTGTAAAGGTCACGGTCACCTCATGTCAAGGTCATGTCAAGGTCATGTCAAGGTCACCGTTTAATGGCCTGTGTTTTGAATGTCAAGGTCAAACGTCCACGATTTAATGGGAGACGCGTGTCTGTCAGACTTCACCCGCACGGAGTTAATGGCCTGTGTGTCTGGGCTCAAGGTCATATTGTAAAGGTCACGGTCACCTCATGTCAAGGTCATGTCAAGGTCACCGTTTAATGGCCTGTGTTTTGAATGTCAAGGTCAAACGTCCACGATTTAATGGGAGACGCGTGTCTGTCAGACTTCACCCGCACGGAGTTAATGGCCTGTGTGTCTGGGCTCAAGGTCATATTGTAAAAGTCACGGTCACCTCATGTCAAGGTCATGTCAAGGTCATGTCAAGGTCACCGTTTAATGGCCTGTGTTTTGAATGTCAAGGTCAAACGTCCACGATTTAATGGGAGACGCGTGTCTGTCAGACTTCACCCGCACGGAGTTAATGGCCTGTGTGTCTGGGCTCAAGGTCATATTGTAAAGGTCACGGTCACCTCATGTCAAGGTCATGTCAAGGTCACCGTTTAATGGCCTGTGTTTTGAATGTCAAGGTCAAACGTCCACGATTTAATGGGAGACGCGTGTCTGTCAGACTTCACCCGCACGGAGTTAATGGCCTGTGTGTCTGGGCTCAAGGTCATATTGTAAAGGTCACGGTCACCTCATGTCAAGGTCATGTCAAGGTCACCGTTTAATGGCCTGTGTTTTGAATGTCAAGGTCAAACGTCCACGATTTAATGGGAGACGCGTGTCTGTCAGACTTCACCCGCACGGAGTTAATGGCCTGTGTGTCTGGGCTCAAGGTCATATTGTAAAGGTCACGGTCCCCTCATGTCAAGGTCATGTCAAGGTCACCGTTTAATGGCCTGTGTTTTGAATGTCAAGGTCAAACGTCCACGATTTAATGGGAGACGCGTGTCTGTCAGACTTCACCCGCACGGAGTTAATGGCCTGTGTGTCTGGGCTCAAGGTCATATTGTAAAGGTCACGGTCACCTCATGTCAAGGTCATGTCAAGGTCATGTCAAGGTCACCGTTTAATGGCCTGTGTTTTGAATGTCAAGGTCAAACGTCCACGATTTAATGGGAGACGCGTGTCTGTCAGACTTCACCCGCACGGAGTTAATGGCCTGTGTGTCTGGGCTCAAGGTCATATTGTAAAGGTCACGGTCACCTCATGTCAAGGTCATGTCAAGGTCACCGTTTAATGGCCTGTGTTTTGAATGTCAAGGTCAAACGTCCACGATTTAATGGGAGACGCGTGTCTGTCAGACTTCACCCGCACGGAGTTAATGGCCTGTGTGTCTGGGCTCAAGGTCATATTGTAAAGGTCACGGTCACCTCATGTCAAGGTCATGTCAAGGTCATGTCAAGGTCACCGTTTAATGGCCTGTGTTTTGAATGTCAAGGTCAAACGTCCACGATTTAATGGGAGACGCGTGTCTGTCAGACTTCACCCGCACGGAGTTAATGGCCTGTGTGTCTGGGCTCAAGGTCATATTGTAAAGGTCACGGTCACCTCATGTCAAGGTCATGTCAAGGTCATGTCAAGGTCACCGTTTAATGGCCTGTGTTTTGAATGTCAAGGTCAAACGTCCACGATTTAATGGGAGACGCGTGTCTGTCAGACTTCACCCGCACGGAGTTAATGGCCTGTGTGTCTGGGCTCAAGGTCATATTGTAAAGGTCACGGTCACCTCATGTCAAGGTCATGTCAAGGTCACCGTTTAATGGCCTGTGTTTTGAATGTCAAGGTCAAACGTCCACGATTTAATGGGAGACGCGTGTCTGTCAGACTTCACCCGCACGGAGTTAATGGCCTGTGTGTCTGGGCTCAAGGTCATATTGTAAAGGTCACGGTCACCTCATGTCAAGGTCATGTCAAGGTCATGTCAAGGTCACCGTTTAATGGCCTGTGTTTTGAATGTCAAGGTCAAACGTCCACGATTTAATGGGAGACGCGTGTCTGTCAGACTTCACCCGCACGGAGTTAATGGCCTGTGTGTCTGGGCTCAAGGTCATATTGTAAAGGTCACGGTCACCTCATGTCAAGGTCATGTCAAGGTCACCGTTTAATGGCCTGTGTTTTGAATGTCAAGGTCAAACGTCCACGATTTAATGGGAGACGCGTGTCTGTCAGACTTCACCCGCACGGAGTTAATGGCCTGTGTGTCTGGGCTCAAGGTCATATTGTAAAGGTCACGGTCACCTCATGTCAAGGTCATGTCAAGGTCATGTCAAGGTCACCGTTTAATGGCCTGTGTTTTGAATGTCAAGGTCAAACGTCCACGATTTAATGGGAGACGCGTGTCTGTCAGACTTCACCCGCACGGAGTTAATGGCCTGTGTGTCTGGGCTCAAGGTCATATTGTAAAGGTCACGGTCACCTCATGTCAAGGTCATGTCAAGGTCACCGTTTAATGGCCTGTGTTTTGAATGTCAAGGTCAAACGTCCACGATTTAATGGGAGACGCGTGTCTGTCAGACTTCACCCGCACGGAGTTAATGGCCTGTGTGTCTGGGCTCAAGGTCATATTGTAAAGGTCACGGTCACCTCATGTCAAGGTCATGTCAAGGTCATGTCAAGGTCACCGTTTAATGGCCTGTGTTTTGAATGTCAAGGTCAAACGTCCACGATTTAATGGGAGACGCGTGTCTGTCAGACTTCACCCGCACGGAGTTAATGGCCTGTGTGTCTGGGCTCAAGGTCATATTGTAAAGGTCACGGTCACCTCATGTCAAGGTCATGTCAAGGTCACCGTTTAATGGCCTGTGTTTTGAATGTCAAGGTCAAACGTCCACGATTTAATGGGAGACGCGTGTCTGTCAGACTTCACCCGCACGGAGTTAATGGCCTGTGTGTCTGGGCTCAAGGTCATATTGTAAAGGTCACGGTCACCTCATGTCAAGGTCATGTCAAGGTCACCGTTTAATGGCCTGTGTTTTGAATGTCAAGGTCAAACGTCCACGATTTAATGGGAGACGCGTGTCTGTCAGACTTCACCCGCACGGAGTTAATGGCCTGTGTGTCTGGGCTCAAGGTCATATTGTAAAGGTCACGGTCCCCTCATGTCAAGGTCATGTCAAGGTCACCGTTTAATGGCCTGTGTTTTGAATGTCAAGGTCAAACGTCCACGATTTAATGGGAGACGCGTGTCTGTCAGACTTCACCCGCACGGAGTTAATGGCCTGTGTGTCTGGGCTCAAGGTCATATTGTAAAGGTCACGGTCACCTCATGTCAAGGTCATGTCAAGGTCATGTCAAGGTCACCGTTTAATGGCCTGTGTTTTGAATGTCAAGGTCAAACGTCCACGATTTAATGGGAGACGCGTGTCTGTCAGACTTCACCCGCACGGAGTTAATGGCCTGTGTGTCTGGGCTCAAGGTCATATTGTAAAGGTCACGGTCACCTCATGTCAAGGTCACCGTTTAATGGCCTGTGTTTTGAATGTCAAGATCAAACGTCCACGATTTAATGGGAGACGCGTGTCTGTCAGACTTCACCCGCACGGAGTTAATGGCCTGTGTGTCTGGGCTCAAGGTCATATTGTAAAGGTCACGGTCACCTCATGTCAAGGTCATGTCAAGGTCATGTCAAGGTCACCGTTTAATGGCCTGTGTTTTGAATGTCAAGGTCAAACGTCCACGATTTAATGGGAGACGCGTGTCTGTCAGACTTCACCCGCACGGAGTTAATGGCCTGTGTGTCTGGGCTCAAGGTCATATTGTAAAGGTCACGGTCACCTCATGTCAAGGTCATGTCAAGGTCATGTCAAGGTCACCGTTTAATGGCCTGTGTTTTGAATGTCAAGGTCAAACGTCCACGATTTAATGGGAGACGCGTGTCTGTCAGACTTCACCCGCACGGAGTTAATGGCCTGTGTGTCTGGGCTCAAGGTCATATTGTAAAGGTCACGGTCACCTCATGTCAAGGTCATGTCAAGGTCATGTCAAGGTCACCGTTTAATGGCCTGTGTTTTGAATGTCAAGGTCAAACGTCCACGATTTAATGGGAGACGCGTGTCTGTCAGACTTCACCCGCACGGAGTTAATGGCCTGTGTGTCTGGGCTCAAGGTCATATTGTAAAGGTCACGGTCACCTCATGTCAAGGTCATGTCAAGGTCACCGTTTAATGGCCTGTGTTTTGAATGTCAAGGTCAAACGTCCACGATTTAATGGGAGACGCGTGTCTGTCAGACTTCACCCGCACGGAGTTAATGGCCTGTGTGTCTGGGCTCAAGGTCATATTGTAAAGGTCACGGTCACCTCATGTCAAGGTCATGTCAAGGTCACCGTTTAATGGCCTGTGTTTTGAATGTCAAGGTCAAACGTCCACGATTTAATGGGAGACGCGTGTCTGTCAGACTTCACCCGCACGGAGTTAATGGCCTGTGTGTCTGGGCTCAAGGTCATATTGTAAAGGTCACGGTCACCTCATGTCAAGGTCATGTCAAGGTCATGTCAAGGTCACCGTTTAATGGCCTGTGTTTTGAATGTCAAGGTCAAACGTCCACGATTTAATGGGAGACGCGTGTCTGTCAGACTTCACCCGCACGGAGTTAATGGCCTGTGTGTCTGGGCTCAAGGTCATATTGTAAAGGTCACGGTCACCTCATGTCAAGGTCATGTCAAGGTCACCGTTTAATGGCCTGTGTTTTGAATGTCAAGGTCAAACGTCCACGATTTAATGGGAGACGCGTGTCTGTCAGACTTCACCCGCACGGAGTTAATGGCCTGTGTGTCTGGGCTCAAGGTCATATTGTAAAGGTCACGGTCACCTCATGTCAAGGTCATGTCAAGGTCATGTCAAGGTCACCGTTTAATGGCCTGTGTTTTGAATGTCAAGGTCAAACGTCCACGATTTAATGGGAGACGCGTGTCTGTCAGACTTCACCCGCACGGAGTTAATGGCCTGTGTGTCTGGGCTCAAGGTCATATTGTAAAGGTCACGGTCACCTCATGTCAAGGTCATGTCAAGGTCACCGTTTAATGGCCTGTGTTTTGAATGTCAAGGTCAAACGTCCACGATTTAATGGGAGACGCGTGTCTGTCAGACTTCACCCGCACGGAGTTAATGGCCTGTGTGTCTGGGCTCAAGGTCATATTGTAAAGGTCACGGTCCCCTCATGTCAAGGTCATGTCAAGGTCACCGTTTAATGGCCTTTGTTTTGAATGTCAAGGTCAAACGTCCACGATTTAATGGGAGACGCGTGTCTGTCAGACTTCACCCGCACGGAGTTAATGGCCTGTGTGTCTGGGCTCAAGGTCATATTGTAAAGGTCACGGTCACCTCATGTCAAGGTCATGTCAAGGTCATGTCAAGGTCACCGTTTAATGGCCTGTGTTTTGAATGTCAAGGTCAAACGTCCACGATTTAATGGGAGACGCGTGTCTGTCGGACTTCACCCGCACGGAGTTAATGGCCTGTGTGTCTGGGCTCAAGGTCATATTGTAAAGGTCACGGTCACCTCATGTCAAGGTCATGTCAAGGTCACCGTTTAATGGCCTGTGTTTTGAATGTCAAGGTCAAACGTCCACGATTTAATGGGAGACGCGTGTCTGTCAGACTTCACCCGCACGGAGTTAATGGCATGTGTGTCTGGGCTCAAGGTCATATTGTAAAGGTCACGGTCACCTCATGTCAAGGTCATGTCAAGGTCACCGTTTAATGGCCTGTGTTTTGAATGTCAAGGTCAGACCACCACGAATTAATGGGAGACGCGTGTCTGTCACAGTTCACCCGCACAGAGTTAATGGCATGTGTGTCTGGGCTCAAGGTCATATTGTAAAGGTCACGGTCACCTCATGTCAAGGTCATGTCAAGGTCACCGTTTAATGGCCTGTGTTTTGAATGTCAAGGTCAGACCACCACGAATTAATGGGAGACGCGTGTCTGTCACAGTTCACCCGCACGGAGTTAATGGCATGTGTGTCTGGGCTCAAGGTCATATTGTAAAGGTCACGGTCACCTCATGTCAAGGTCATGTCAAGGTCATGTCAAGGTCACCGTTTAATGGCCTGTGTTTTGAATGTCAAGGTCAGACCACCACGAATTAATGGGAGACGCGTGTCTGTCACAGTTCACCCGCACAGAGTTAATGGCATGTGTGTCTGGGCTCAAGGTCATATTGTAAAGGTCACGGTCACCTCATGTCAAGGTCATGTCAAGGTCACCGTTTAATGGCCTGTGTTTTGAATGTCAAGGTCAAATTGTGTAGGTCACGGTCATGTTTGGAATAAATACTAATGTTTGGCATGTATGATACAAATACTAGCATCTAAAATTATGTGTGAAATGAATCGAAAAGTGAACTTACTGCTGTTTCGTTGTCGTGCTCTGTTGTAAACTACATGTTACTTGCGACAGCATTTGGCATCAACTAGTGCACAGAATTCTTCTCCCATCTCTGTCATGGTTGTGTATAGTGTAAAAGATGTACATACCTTAAAATATAAACATATATACCAGAACTTTAGATTTTACTGACCATTTTTATTTCATTTTTTCTGTGTACACTTATCTATCAGGCTGCTAGAGAATTCTGAGGTTTTTGGAAAAAAATTTCAAATATTTTACATTTTAGGAGGGGGGATCATTTTCCAATGTTAATTCAACGTAGACTGATCCCCCTCTTTTTGACCATCTCAATTTTTTTTAAAATCTTTTTCGGTGTACAATTATCTATCATGTCGCGAGAGAATACCGGGGGTTTTGGAAATAAATTTTAAAAAATTGAGATTTTACGACGTAAAACGCTGTGAAAAACGGACTGATCCCCCGTCTTAAAATCTAAATTTTTTTAAATTTCTTTCTAAAAACCCCGAAATTCTCTTGCGACATGATAGGTAATTGTAAACAGAAGAATAATTTAAAAAATTTGAGATGGTCAAAAAGAGGGGGATCAGTCTACGTTGGATTTACATTGAAAACTGATCCCCGTCTTTAAATATCAATTTTTTAAATTTCTTTCCAAAACCCCCGGAATTCTCTATTGACATGATAGCTAATTGTACACCGAAAAAGATTTTTTTAAATTGAGATGGTCAAAAAGAGGGGGATCAGTCTACGTTGAATTAACATTGGAAACTGATCCCTCCTCCTAAAATGTAAAATAGTTGAAAAAAATTCCAAAAACGTCGGAATTCTCTAGAAAAGAAAAATGGTCAGTAAAAAGTTGTGAAAAACGGACAGTGGTTAAAGACGAACATGTGCCAACAAATAAATGTTACCAAAGGCAAGATAAATTAAAAAATAGTCGTTGTATTAAGAATAAACAATTTCTAAATTAGGAATCCTTCTCTAAAAAATTAAGAAACAGACGGCATTTATAACGACAGCTAACAAAACGATAAAACAAAACAAAAACAAATAGGCAACAAATAAATGTTACCAAAAGCAAGATAAATTAAAAATAGTCGTTGTATTAAGAATAAACAATTTGAAAATTAGGAATCCTTCTCTCAAAAATTCAGAAACAGACGGCATTTATAACGATAGCTAACAAAACGATAAAACAAATAAACAAATAAATGTTACCAAAGGCAAGATAAGTTACTTTAAATTCTGTTAGACAAAAAGTTCGGTTCAAATTCTGTAGAAGTAATCTTTTTTTCGATTATACAAAACATAGATAAATTGATAAATATTCATAGATATGCATTAACATATAAATAGATAGATAGATAGATAGATAGATAGATAGATAGATAGATAGATAGCGTACTTTTTGTCAGTCACTTTTGACGGGGGGGGGGGATACACAAGTAAAGTTTTTCCAAATAATGAACCTTCTAGGAAAACATGGGTTTTTTTCTCTCTATCTTAAGAAAGTATCGTTTATCTGGGCAAGATAAGTTACTTTAAATTCTGTTAGACAAAAAGTTCGGTTCAAATTCTGTAGAAGTAATCTTTTTTTCGATTATACAAAACATAGATAAATTGATAAATATTCATAGATATGCATTAACATATAAATAGATAGATAGATAGATAGATAGATAGATAGATATTCATATATATATATATGTGTGTGTGTGTGTGTGTGTGTGTATGTATATGTATGTATATATATATATATATATATAGATAGATAGATAGATAGATAGATATTCATATATATATATATGTGTGTGTGTGTGTGTGTGTGTGTGTGTATATACATACAGATAGATAGATAGATAGATAGATAGATAGATAGATAGATAGATAGATAGATAGATAGATAGATAGATAGATAGATAGATAGATAGCGTACTTTTTGTCAGTCACTTTTGACGGGGGAAGGATACACAAGTAAAGTTTTTCTAAATAATTAACCTTCTGGTCTTTTTCTCTCTAACTAAGTATCGTTTATTGCGCGCACATCTTCCTCCCAGGCTTCGCCTCTCCTCTTTGGGGTGGAGTAAGTTTATTGCTTACTGTCTGAGGCGCCCCTACCGGGGAATGCCGACGGGGCTGCCCAGGCAATTTTTAAATGGCCAGAGTGCTCACCTCTCGAGCGCTGGCTTTTAACCCCACTTGCTCGACCCGATCTTGGGTCACATCTTACTTGTGGGAGTAAGATAAAACTGGCCTTGTGCCTAACTCCGCGAGGAGTAAATACACATCTGCACCAATGGACACTTGAGTTCAACGCGTTCACTTTATCGGTCGTGTGAGTATGCTAACAAAACGATAAAACAAATAGGCAACAAATAAATGTTACCAAAGGCAAGATAAGTTAAAAATAGTCTTAATAAACAATTTCTAAATTAGGAATCCTTCTCTCAAAAATTCAGAAACAGGCGGCATTCATAACGACAGCAAACAAAACGAAAAAAACAAAAAAACAAAACAAATAGACAACAAATAACTGTTACCAAAGGCAAGATAAGTTACAGTTCTGTTCTACAAAACTGGATAAGTTTATTTGTGTTTTAAGTTATTTTAAAGAGTTTTTTTTTGTTCAAAACAAACCTGGTGCGATTTAAATTATTATTTAAAAAAAAAAAGAAATTGTCACTATGTCAAAAAAATGCCACAAAATTCTTACCTCGTGTGAATTCTGAATTTATGTGAAAAGCCATCACGTGACGTCCCCTGCCCGCTCAGCGCCTTTCTTTCTTTCTTTCTTTCTTTATTCTTTCTTTATTCTTTCTTTCTAACATTCATTTTCTAACATGCCCCTTTAAGGAACGATTAAAAAAAACCTTTCAAACAAAATATTCACGTGCGTCAGTTTCCAGTGTAAAACAAAGCCAAATGAATTTCATTTAAACTCATTACAACGATTGCCCCCATATGACCCCTGCCCCCTCTCCTCCCTACTTTACACTTAAGGTTAAAAAAGGGGCCACCTTATTCGTAGGCGAGGACATTTTTTTTTAGTCTCTGAAATTTAATACTAATGGAACGAACTTGTAATGGAGATTTGATATCTCCATTGAAAATGAAAATCTACAGCAAACATAATTGGTTTTCTATTTCAATTATTTTTTATTTACTGCCAATATTTCATTTCTTTTATTTGCCTCTTTTATTTAACTGGCTTTGCAAACTCACATTTTTCTTATTCAAACAATTCAAATAATTATAAATATTTGTATATATATTTGAATAAAAATTCGAATAAAATCAGTATATAGGCGACAATATATTGAGTATTGGGAGACAATGGACAATCCATGTAAGGAAATTAGTTGACAATTGTCTAGCTTTTTTTCTTTTTCGGGTAAATACTGCCCCCCCCCCACTCTCTCTCTATCTTTCCTGCTAGGGCTTAAATAATATTACTACTTGTAGTGCTATACCCTTTTGTTTATAATGAACTAATCATATAGATACCTTATGAAATAAGAGCGGGATTTCGAACAACATACAAGGAAGGGTGAGAGTGATAGAAAGACACTTAATAGGAGATGGGTGGGTCATGTCGTGAGTTAATTGCAAATTACAGCCAATTAGAACAATGAAGTGTTTTTACAAACATCAATTCCAAAACCGAGGAATATTTTAGCATGTATTTTGTGTGAAAAAATATGTAGTCTTCATTCCTGCATTTTTCGTGTACGCTGAAACTTGTAACATATCAGTTTGAATAGTGTTCAAAAAATCAGCAAGGGGAATAATTCATACTCTGTATAAATTTCTACCACTCTTTTCCTATATATATATATATATATATATATATATATATATATATATATATATATATATATATATATATATATATATATAAAAACGCACATATATATATATAAACACGTACATATATATGTATATATATATATTTATATATATATATATATATAAATATAGACTACACACACACACACACATATATATATATATATATATATATGTGTGTGTGTGTGTGTGTGTGTGTGTGTAGTAAGCTATGAAAGTATATTTATGGGAATTAAGCTACACAGAGGCTTCCGCGTTTCATCCCCCGTAGGGGGGGTCTTCAGGCTTAAAACATAGAGTTATGTTTGCCGGGTGTTTGTATATAAAAGCACCCGGCAAAATAACTCCATGCATTTTAGCCTGAAGACTCCCCCGGGTATGAAACTCGGGAGCCTTTGTGTAGCTTAATTGCCATAAATATATTTTCATAGATTACTACCTAGCTCTACTTACGTATCGAGCACTCTTGAAGTAAATACTGAAAATTGATACATAAAAAATTATATCTCCTTATAAAATATTATGTGAAATATTATTATGAAATACATATATATATATATATATACCTATTTATACACACACACACATACCTATATATATATATATATATATATATATATATATATATATATATATATATATACATGTATACATATATATACATATATATATATGTGTGTGCATACATATATATATGTATACAGATATATATCTCTCTATATATGTATATATATGTATGTATGTATATATATATATATATATATATATATATATATATATATATATATGCCACATATATATACATATTACATGTATGCATATATGTGTACATATATATATTATATATTTATATATGTGTATACATATATATATATGTGTACATATATACATGTGTATATAC
This sequence comes from Sepiola atlantica, assembly GCA_963556195.1. NCBI lineage: Eukaryota > Metazoa > Mollusca > Cephalopoda > Sepiida > Sepiolidae > Sepiola > Sepiola atlantica. The sequence goes on along the minus strand of CAUVYP010000423.1, from coordinate 52,214 downwards.
ATATATGTTTATATAAGAAAAAACGGTTGATATGCCACAAAACAGCCAAACCCAACAAGGAAAGACGAGAAAAGTTTTTATTTTTTTATTTTTACGTACGGCGATTTGCAAACACGTGCAGTGATTTGGCGAGGCCAACAAACGGCCTCGCCAAATCACTGCCCAACCCCTTCCCTTCCTCCCTTTTCTCTCGACTTTGAAAAGACAGTCGAGTGTTAATTCATTTCAAAGGAACAACGGACGCTACAACCCTTTGATGTACACATGACATGTCGCCATTGAAACTGTTACTGTCTGGCAACATATCCGTTTATCGACGACGAAAGAAAACTTTCAAGCTAATAAAATTAGTTAAAATTATGGAGCTCTTTCTGAAATAAAGAAAAACAAAAAAGCCTCTGTACATGAAGTGATTTAAAAAATATCCTATTTAAAAATATCAATGTGAAATAGCTGTTCAGTAATTAACTCAAAAATAAAAATGAGATTCTACTTTTTTTAGGCGATTACATCTAAAATAGTCTGTGTGTTTTTTTATTTCATTTCAGGAACCCGGGTTCAATTTTGTGGAGTCGCATTAATATAAACACATGATAGATATCATTTACCAACAACGTCTTTTTACTATTTTATGACCTTGTAAAACGCTGTCATCGTGGAAGTCTGTGGAAACAGCTCCCAGACCTGGTTGTCCAGCTTCTGCCAGTGATCAGGCATCTGTCCGTCAAGTTGAGGCTGCCATTATGGAAGATCGACGCATTACTATTCGCCAAATAGCCCAAGAAGTCAAGGGTCTATGAAACTATCATTCATGACCATTTGCATATGCATAAGGTGCCTGCTAGATGTATTCCCAGGTTGTTCGCACCTTTCCAGAAGGTCGAGTGATCGAGGATGAATTTGGAGATGTGTCAGGAAGATGAGTCAAAGTTTTTCAAAAGACTCATTACACAGGATGGAACTATGATACAGAGACCAGTCAAAGCAGTGGAAGCACTTGGACCCACCACCTCCAAAGGAGGCAAGGGTGCAACCCTCCGCTGGCAATGTCATGCTCACAATCTTCTGGGACCAGGGCGGAGTAGTGATGACAGATTTCCTGGCAAAGGTTACCACAATGAGAGCAGTCTATTACGCTTCACTTTTGATAAAATTAAGAGAAGCTATCAAAATCAAGAGGCGGGGCAAGATTAGCAAAGGCATCCTCCTCCTGCAGGACAACGCATGTCGCCAGATCAGTGGCACGGGCGTGTGGCTATGGAAATCCTCCTCCATCCCCCTTCTCTCCTGACCTTGCACCCTCTGACTTTCATCTCTTCCCAGCCATGAAGTTGTTTTTGAAAGGAAAGCGTTCCCCAGATGATGCAGCCTTGATTTTTGAAGTTACGACGTGGTTGGAAGACCGACCTGGGGTGTTCTACAAAAACGGTGTCCAGAGCTGCAACAAACGATGGGAGAAATGCATAACTCTGGGTGGTTCTATATCTTCAAAACCCCTCTGTCTCTCTCTCTCTCTCTCTCTCTCTCTCTCTCTAGATATGGTCATTACTTAGGTCGAGACACACCAAGAATTATTTACTTTATTTGAACTCGAGTTTCAATATATCTTCAACGCCCTCATAACACTGACGTCTTTCTCCGTAGATAGGGCCTTCACTCAGGTCGAGACATACCAAGAACTCGAATTTTCATATATCTTCAACGCCCTCATAACACTGATGTCTTTCTCTGTAGATAGCGCCTTCACTTAGGTCGAGACATACCAGGAATTATGTCTTTATTTTAACTCGAATTTCAATATATCTTAAACGCCCTCATAACACTGACGTCTTTCTCCGTAGATAGGGCCTTCACTCAGGTCGAGACATACCAAGAATTATGTCTTCATTTTAACTCGAATTTCAATATATCTTCAACGCCCTCATAACACTGACGTCTTTCTCCGTAGATAGGGCCTTCACTCAGGTCGAGACATACCAAGAACTCGAATTTTGATATATCTTCAACGCCCTCATAACACTGATGTCTTTCTCTGTAGATAGCGCCTTCACTTAGGTCGAGACATACCAGGAATTATGTCTTTATTTTAACTCGAATTTAAATATATCTTCAACGCCCTCATAACACTGACGTCTTTCTCTGTAGATGGGCCCTTTACTTAGGTCGAGACATACCAAGAATTATATCTTTATTTTAACTCGAATTTCAATATATCTTCAACGCCCTCATAACACTGACGTCTTTCTCCGTAGATAGGGCCTTCACTCAGGTCGAGACATACCAAGAACTCGAATTTTCATATATCTTCAACGCCCTCATAACACTGACGTCTTTCTCCGTAGATGGGGCCTTCACTTAGGTCGAGACATACCAAGAATTATGTCTTTATTTTAACTCGAATTTCAATATATCTTCAACGCCCTCATAACACTGACGTCTTTCTCTGTAGATAGGGCCTTCACTCGGGTCGAGACATACCAAGAATTATGTCTTTATTTTAACTCGAATTTCAATATATCTTCAACGCCCTCATAACACTGACGTCTTTCTCCGTAGATAGGGCCTTCACTCAGGTCGAGACATACCAAGAATTATGTCTTCATTTTAACTCGAATTTCAATATATCTTCAACGCCCTCATAACACTGACGTCTTTCTCCGTAGATAGGGCCTTCACTCAGGTCGAGACATACCAAGAACTCGAATTTTGATATATCTTCAACGCCCTCATAACACTGATGTCTTTCTCTGTAGATAGCGCCTTCACTTAGGTCGAGACATACCAGGAATTATGTCTTTATTTTAACTCGAATTTAAATATATCTTCAACGCCCTCATAACACTGACGTCTTTCTCTGTAGATGGGGCCTTCACATAGGTCGAGACATACCAAGAATTATGTCTTTATTTTAACTCGAATTTCAATATATCTTCAACGCCCTCATAACACTGACGTCTTTCTCCGTAGATAGGGCCTTCACTCAGGTCGAGACATACCAAGAACTCGAATTTTGATATATCTTCAACGCCCACATAACACTGATGTCTTTCTCTGTAGATAGCGCCTTCACTTAGGTCGAGACATACCAGGAATTATGTCTTTATTTTAACTCGAATTTTAATATATCTTCAACGCCCTCATAACACTGACGTCTTTCTCTGTAGATGGGGCCTTCACTTAGGTCGAGACATACCAAGAATTATGTCTTCATTTTAACTCGAATTTCAATATATCTTCAACGCCCTCATAACACTGCCGTCTTTCTCTGTAGATAGGGCCTTCACTCAGGTCGAGACATACCAAGAATTATGTTGTTATTTTAACTCGAATTTCAATATATCTTCAACGCCCTCATAACGCTGACGTCTTTCTCTGTAGATAGGGCCTTCACTCGGGTCGAGACATACCAAGAATTATGTCTTTATTTTAACTCGAATTTCAATATATCTTCAACGCCCTCATAACACTGACGTCTTTCTCCGTAGATAGGGCCTTCACTCAGGTCGAGACATACCAAGAATTATGTCTTCATTTTAACTCGAATTTCAATATATCTTCAACGCCCTCATAACACTGACGTCTTTCTCCGTAGATAGGGCCTTCACTCAGGTCGAGACATACCAAGAACTCGAATTTTGATATATCTTCAACGCCCTCATAACACTGATGTCTTTCTCTGTAGATAGCGCCTTCACTTAGGTCGAGACATACCAGGAATTATGTCTTTATTTTAACTCGAATTTCAATATATCTTCAACGCCCTCATAACACTTACGTCTTTCTCTGTAGATAGGGCCTTCACTCGGGTCGAGACATACCAAGAATTATGTCTTTATTTTAACTCGAATTTTCATATATCTTCAACGCCCTCATAACACTGACGTCTTTCTCCGTAGATAGGGCCTTCACTCAGGCTGAGACATACCAAGAATTATGTCTTTATTTTAACTCGAATTTCAATATATCTTCAACGCCCTCATAACACTGACGTCTTTCTCCGTAGATAGGGCCTTCACTCAGGTCGAGACATACCAAGAACTCGAATTTTCATATATCTTCAACGCCCTCATAACACTGATGTCTTTATCTGTAGATAGCGCCTTCACTTAGGTCGAGACATACCAGGAATTATGTCTTTATTTTAACTCGAATTTCAATATATCTTCAACGCCCTCATAACACTGACGTCTTTCTCTGTAGATAGGGCCTTCACACAGGTCGAGAGATACCAAGAATTATGTCTTTATTTTAACTCGAATTTCAATATATCTTCAACGCCCTCATAACACTGACGTCTTTCTCTGTAGATGGGGCCTCCACTTAGGTCGAGACATACCAAGAATTATATCTTTATTTTAACTCGAATTTTCATATATCTTCAACGCCCTCATAACACTGACGTCTTTCTCTGTAGATAGAGCCTTCACTTAGGTCGAGACATACCAAGAATTATGTCTTTATTTTAACTCGAATTTTCATATATCTTCAACGCCCTCATAACACTGACGTCTTTCTCCGTAGATAGGGCCTTCACTCAGGTCGAGACATACCAAGAACTCGAATTTTCATATATCTTCAACGCCCTCATAACACTGATGTCTTTCTCTGTAGATAGCGCCTTCACTTAGGTCGAGACATACCAGGAATTATGTCTTTATTTTAACTCGACTTTCAATATATCTTCAACGCCCTCATAACACTGACGTCTTTCTCTGTAGATAGGGCCTTCACACAGGTCGAGAGATACCAAGAATTATGTCTTTATTTTAACTCGAATTTCAATATATCCTCAACGCCCTCATAACACTGACGTCTTTCTCTGTAGATGGGGCCTTCACTTAGGTCGAGACATACCAAGAATTATGTCTTTATTTTAACTCGAATTTCAATATATCTTCAACGCCCTCATAACACTTACGTCTTTCTCTGTAGATAGGGCCTTCACTCGGGTCGAGACATACCAAGAATTATGTCTTTATTTTAACTCGAATTTTCATATATCTTCAACGCCCTCATAACACTGACGTCTTTCTCCGTAGATAGGGCCTTCACTCAGGCTGAGACATACCAAGAATTATGTCTTTATTTTAACTCGAATTTCAATATATCTTCAACGCCCTCATAACACTGACGTCTTTCTCCGTAGATAGGGCCTTCACTCAGGTCGAGACATACCAAGAACTCGAATTTTCATATATCTTCAACGCCCTCATAACACTGACGTCTTTCTCTGTAGATGGGGCCTTCACTTAGGTCGAGACATACCAAGAATTATGTTGTTATTTTAACTCGAATTTTCATATATCTTCAACGCCCTCATAACACTGACGTCTTTCTCCGTAGATAGGGCCTTCACTCAGGTCGAGACATTCCAAGAACTCGAATTTTGATATATCTTCAACGCCCTCATAACACTGATGTCTTTCTCTGTAGATAGCGCCTTCACTTAGGTCGAGACATACCAGGAATTATGTTTTTATTTTAACTCCAATTTCAATATATCTTCAACGCCCTCATAACACTGACGCATTTCTCCGTAGATAGGGCCTTCACTTAGGTCGAGACATACCAAGAACTCGAATTTTCATATATCTTCAACGCCCTCATAACACTGACGTCTTTCTCTGTAGATGGGGCCTTCACTTAGGTCGAGACATACCAAGAATTATGTTGTTATTTTAACTCGAATTTTCATATATCTTCAACGCCCTCATAACACTGACGTCTTTCTCCGTAGATAGGGCCTTCACTCAGGTCGAGACATACGAAGAACTCGAATTTTCATATATCTTCAACGCCCTCATAACACTAACGTCTTTCTCTGTAGATAGGGCCTTCACTTAGGTCGAGACATACCAAGAATTATTTTCTTTATTTTAACTCGAGTTTCAATATATCTTCAAAGCCCTCATAACACTTAGGTCTCTCTCTGTTGATATGGCCTTCACTTAGGTCGAGACATACCGAGAATTATTTCCTTTATTTTAACTCGAGTTTCAATATATCTTCAAAGCCCTCATAACACTTAGGTCTCTCTCTGTGGATATGGCCTTCACTTAGGTCGAGACATACCGAGAATTATTTCCTTTATTTTAACTCGAGTTTCAATATATCTTCAAAGCCCTCATAACACTTAGGTCTCTCTCTGTTGATATGGCCTTCACTTAGGTCGAGACATACCGAGAATTATTTTCTTTATTTTAACTCGAGTTTCAATATATCTTCAAAGCCCTCATAACACTTAGGTCTCTCTCTGTGGATATGGCCTTCACTTAGGTCGAGACATACCGAGAATTATTTTCTTTATTTTAACTCGAGTTTCAATATATCTTCAAAGCATTCATAATAAGATAACACTAACGTCTCTCTCTTGGTATATGGCCATAAACTTAGCTCGAGACACACCAAGAATTATGGTCTTTCAACCGGACAACGTGTCATTTCAAACACATGGCTTGCGTTCGGAAACTCTCTGGTGTCCCTGTTGGCTGCACCCGTACGCCAGCTCTGAAAAACGGACATAAAAAACTTTGACGATTCGTTGCGACATTTTCCGTTTTCAAATACTGATTTGATGATGTTATGGTAAGGGGAGTTTCAACGTCTCTCTCCTTGTGGATATGGCCATCACTTACGTAGACTCACACCAAGTATTATCGTCTTTCAATCGGACGACATGTCTTTTCAAACACATGGCTTTTGATCCGTTCGAAAACTCTCTGGCTGTCGCCAATAGCTACCGAAGAGTGTGTTCCTCTCAACATATATTTATAAACCGTTTGGTGTAACAACCCCCAGACTCGTGTCGCTGTTAGCGGGGCCTCGACCGCAAACCTGAAAAACAGACATCAAAAGAAATTGACGATTCGTTACGACCTTTTCGGATTTCAAACAATCATTTTATGGTAAGGGGAGTTTCAACGTCTCTCTCTTTTCATATCGTCATCACTTACATCGACACACACCAAGTGTAATTCTTCTTCAACCGGACGACGTGTCTCTTCAAACACATGGCTTTTGATGCGTTCGAAAACTCTCCGGCTGTCGCCAATAGCTACCGAAGAGTGTGTTCGTCTCAACATATATTTATAAACCGTTTGGTGTAACAACCCCCAGAACTCGCGTCGCTGTTGGCTACGCCCCGCCCCCGAGCCAAAAGAACAGTCATAAAAAAAACTTTGACGATTCGTTGCGACCTTTTCGGAGTTCAAAGAATGATTTTATGGTAAGGGGAGACATACGCACACGACCGGTAAAATGAACGCGTTGAACTCAAGTGTCCATGGGTGCAGATGTGCGCGGAAATAAACGAACCTTTCTTAAGATAGAGAGAAAAAAGTGACTGACAAAAAGTACGCTATCTATCTATCTATCTATCTATCTATCTATCTATCTATCTATCTATCTATCTATCTATCTATCTACACACACACACACACACACACACACACACATATATATGAATATCTATCTATCTATCTATCTCTATATATATATATATATATATATATATATACATACATATATACACACACACACACGCACACACATATATATATATATATATATATATATATATATATATATATGAATATCTATCTATCTATCTATCTATCTATTTATATGTTAATGCATATCTATGAATATTTATCAATTTATCTATCTTTTGTATAATCGAAAAAAAGATTACTTCTACAGAATTTGAACCGAACTTTTTGTCTAACAGAATTTAAAGTAACTTATCTTGCTTTTGGTAACATTTATTTGTTGTTTATTTGTTTTTTTCGACTGAGGTAAATGTTGTCTCTCAAGATCTACATTTATCCCACATGAAGGAGGCGATAAAAACACACACAGACAATAACAGCAAATAGTCTAACACCTTCATTTTGAATCATCATTTTAAAAAAATATTTGTTAAATCCTATTTCAGTCACCCAAATTATTACTTAAACCGTGTTTTAGTAAAACAAATTAAAAGAAAATGTTTTTATGAATTTTTGAGATGAGGATTGATAATTTGTATAATTCGGACTACTATTCTCATCCAGGAGTATTTTTCCTTTCATTTCGTGTTAATTCCTATTTAAATTATTTAAAGTGAAATAAAAATTACATATAATTTAAGACCACAATTTTATTAAAAAATAAACAATGAAGCGACTTTTGCCAGCCTTTATTTCACTGTTATTTTTTTTCTTTTTATCTGCGAAGATATATATATATATATATATATATATATATATATATATATATATATATATATATGTATATATATATATATATATATGTATATATATATATATATATATATATATATATATGTACATATATATACATATATATATATGTGTGTATATATATATGTATGCTAACACATATATATGTATATATATGTATACATATATATGTATACATATATATATACATGTGTGTGTGTGTGTGTGTATAAATAGGTATATATATATATGTATTTCCTGTATCCACATAAAATTTTATAAGGAGATATAATTTTTTATGTATCAATTTTCAGTATTTACTCCAAGAGTGCTCGATACGTAAGTAGAGCTATAAAAATATATTTATGGCAATTAAGCTACACAGAGGCTCCCGCGTTTCATCCCCGGGGGGGGGGGGAGTCTTCAGGCTAAAATGCATGGTGTTTATTTTCCGGGTGTTTTTATATACAAACTCTCGGCAAACATAACTCCATGCTTTTAAGCCTGAAGACTCCCCCCCCCTTCTCCGGGGGATGAAACGCGGGAGCCTCTGTGTAGCTTAATTCCCGTTAATATATTTTCATAGCTTACTATTTATATATATATATATATGTGTGTGTGTGTGTGTGTGTAGTCATATATATATATGTATGTGTGTGTGTAGTCATATATATATATATATATATATATATATATATATATATATACATACATATATATAGAGATATATATCTGTATACATATATATATGTGTGTATATATATATGTATGCACACACACACATATATATATATATATATATATATATATATATATATATATATATATATATATATATATGTGTGTGTGTGTGTGTGTGTGTGTGTGTGTGTATATATATATAAATAGGTATATATATGTATTTCATGTATCCACATAAAATTTTATAAGGAGATATAATTGTTTATGTATCAATTTTCAGTATTTACTTCAAGAGTGCTCGATACGTAAGTAGAGCTAGGTAGTAAGCTATGAAAATATATTTATGGCAATTAAGCTACACCGAGGCTCCCGCGTTTCATCCCCGGGGGGAGTCTTCATGCTAAAATGCATGGAGTTATTTCGCCGGGTGCTTTTATATACAAACACCCGGCAAACATAACTCTATGCTTTTAAGCCTGAAGACCCCCCCCCCCAGGGGGATGAAACGCGGAAGCCTTTGTGTAGCTTAATTCCCATAAATATATTTTCATAGCTTACTATATATATATATATATATATATATATATATATATATATATATATATGTGTGTGTGTGTGTGTGGTCATATATATGTATGTGTGTGTGTAGTCATATATACGATCATCACGAATAGTAGTAGTAGTAGTAGTAGTAGTAGTAACAGCATTCTTTTTTTTTACTTTTTTATTCGACAACATGAGTTTAAAATCCATCATGGCCAGCACCGTCGTAGTAGCCTTTTTTTTTTTACTTTTTTATTCCATATATTCTTGCTAAAAATAGGTGAGTGTTGCCATGGCGACCGGGCAGAGAGAAAGGGGAGGAGTGGGCAGTGATTTGGTGACGCCGACAAATTTGACAATCAAACACGCGAGCGGAAATAAATGTTCTTTCTTCGCGCGGGCGAAAAAGGTTTCTCTTCTCACTTCAGTATTGGAGACAATGGACAATGCATGCATTTTTTTTTCTTTTTCGCCCGTCTCTCTCCTACTACGGGTTAAATAATATTACTACCCTTTTGTTTATACTGGACTTTGCTTTGTCACTTCACCTATAGGTGAGGATGGTCTGACTTGCTATTTGCTTTCTCCTTTCACATAAGAAATACATAAAACAATCATGCATAGTTCCATGTAGGAAAAGTGTGTTAGGAATTTACGCAGAAATAAATTATTCCCCTTGCTTATTTTTCCGAATTTAAATCTAATAAATTTGGCCATATATATATATATACTTTCATTCAGTCACGCAGAGTGTCTAGTCTAAGAAATGAGAAACAACATAACTTTCACTAATACCCTGAGGAAATATATGAATCTGTATATCCTCTCCAAAGCTATGAATTAAATAGTAGGGCAGACTGTACGCTGAAACTTTGATCTAAGTTCTCTTAGATCAAAGTTTCAGCGTACAGTCTGCCCTACTATTTAAAACAGCATTACATTTTCTAAAACCCTTAGGAAAGGTATGAACCCATATATTCTCCCCTCCCCCCTACAGTTATGAATTGAATAGTCAGTCCTCACCAGCTCTACCTCCCCTGTCTAGAGTGCTCATTTCCGGAGTGTTTATTTAACACAAAGATATCAGTGTAGTTTTTAAAACGACCTTAGTAATTATTATCTCAGGCCCATATTTTTTGTACGTCAGCTAGTAAACATTTTGAATAAATTCTATTTTTCGCCGGCTCGGCTCGCAGAACGTGTCGTCAAAATCATTCGATATTATTTCAACTTTTCTTTCCAAAACAAACTTTAATATTTTCACTAATGTGACTGTAACGACGCCTATTGTATTTTCAATGGATACCAAGTCGGGAGGCCGAGATGGGGCGAACAAATAAATAAAAAATGAAAACATTTTTGTTAAAGATTAAAACGAAGAAATAAAAAAATAAAAACTTTTCTCGTTTTTCGGCTTATCAACCATTTATGTTGGGTTTGGCTGTTTTGTGGCATATCAACCGTTTTTTCTTATATATACATATATGTATACACACATATATATATATATATATATATATATATATATATATATATATATATATATATATATAAATATATATATATATATATATATATATATATATATATATATATATATGTACATATATATACATATATATATATATATATATATATATGTGTGTGTATATATATATGTATGCTAACACATATATATGTATATATATGTATACATATATATATATACATGTGTGTGTGTGTGTTTAAATAGGTATATATATATATATGTATTTCCTGTATCCACATAAAATTTTATAAGGAGATATAATTTTTTATGTATCAATTTTCAGTATTTACTCCAAGAGTGCTCGATACGTAAGTAGAGCTATAAAAATATATTTATGGCAATTAAGCTACACAGAGGCTCCCGCGTTTCATCCCCGGGGGGGGGGGGGGAGTCTTCAGGCTAAAATGCATGGTGTTTATTTTCCGGGTGTTTTTATATACAAACTCTCGGCAAATATAACTCCATGCTTTTAAGCCTGAAGACTCCCCCCCCTTCTCCGGGGGATGAAACGCGGGAGCCTCTGTGTAGCTTAATTCCCGTTAATATATTTTCATAGCTTACTATTTATATATATATATATATGTGTGTGTGTGTGTGTGTAGTCATATATATATATGTATGTGTGTGTGTAGTCATATATATATATATATATATATATATATATATATATACATACATATATATAGAGATATATATCTGTATACATATATATATGTGTGTATATATATATGTATGCACACACACATATATATATATATATATATATATATATATATATATGTGTGTGTGTGTGTGTGTGTGTGTGTGTGTGTGTGTGTGTATATATATAAATAGGTATATATATGTATTTCATGTATCCACATAAAATTTTATAAGGAGATATAATTGTTTATGTATCAATTTTCAGTATTTACTTCAAGAGTGCTCGATACGTAAGTAGAGCTAGGTAGTAAGCTATGAAAATATATTTATGGCAATTAAGCTACACAGAGGCTCCCGCGTTTCATCCCCGGGGGGAGTCTTCATGCTAAAATGCATGGAGTTATTTCGCCGGGTGCTTTTATATACAAACACCCGGCAAACATAACTCTATGCTTTTAAGCCTGAAGACCCCCCCCCAGGGGGATGAAACGCGGAAGCCTTTGTGTAGCTTAATTCCCATAAATATATTTTCATAGCTTACTATATATATATATATATATATATATATATATATATATATATATATATATATATATATATATATATATATATGTATGTGTGTGTGTGTGTGTGTGGTCATATATATGTATGTGTGTGTGTAGTCATATATACGATCATCACGAATAGTAGTAGTAGTAGTAGTAGTAACAGCATTCTTTTTTTTACTTTTTTATTCGACAACATGAGTTTAAAATCCATCATGGCCAGCACCGTCGTAGTAGGATTTTTTTTTTTTACTTTTTTATTCCATATATTCTTGCTAAAAATAGGTGGGTGTTGCCATGGCGACCGGGCAGAGAGAAAGGGGAGGAGTGGGCAGTGATTTGGTGACGCCGACAAATTTGACAATCAAACACGCGAGCGGAAATAAATGTTCTTTCTTCGCGCGGGCGAAAAAGGTTTCTCTTCTCACTTCAGTATTGGAGACAATGGACAATGCATGCATTTTTTTTTCTTTTTCGCCCGTCTCTCTCCTACTACGGGTTAAATAATATTACTACCCTTTTGTTTATACTGGACTTTGCTTTGTCACTTCACCTATAGGTGAGGATGGTCTGACTTGCTATTTGCTTTCTCCTTTCACATAAGAAATACATAAAACAATCATGCATAGTTCCATGTAGGAAAAGTGTGTTAGGAATTTACGCAGAAATAAATTATTCCCCTTGCTTATTTTTCCGAATTTAAATCTAATAAATGTGGCCATATATATATATATACTTTCATTCAGTCACGCAGAGTGTCTAGTCTAAGAAACGAGAAACAACATAACTTTCACTAATACCCTGAGGAAATATATGAATCTGTATATCCTCTCCAAAGCTATGAATTAAATAGTAGGGCAGACTGTACGCTGAAACTTTGATCTAAGTTCTCTTAGATCAAAGTTTCAGCGTACAGTCTGCCCTACTATTTAAAACAGCATTACATTTTCTAAAACCCTTAGGAAAGGTATGAACCCATATATTCTCCCCTCCCCCCTACAGTTATGAATTGAATAGTCAGTCCTCACCAGCTCTACCTCCCCTGTCTAGAGTGCTCATTTCCGGAGTGTTTATTTAACACAGAGATATCAGTGTAGTTTTTAAAACGACCTTAGTAATTATTATCTCAGGCCCATATTTTTTGTACGTCAGCTAGTAAACATTTTGAATAAATTCTATTTTTCGCCGGCTCGGCTCGCAGAACGTGTCGTCAAAATCATTCGATATTATTTCAACTTTTCTTTCCAAAACAAACTTTAATATTTTCACTAATGTGACTGTAACGACGCCTATTGTATTTTCAATGGATACCAAGTCGGGAGGCCGAGATGGGGCGAACAAATAAATAAAAAATGAAAACATTTTTGTTAAAGATTAAAACGAAGAAATAAAAAAATAAAAACTTTTCTCGTTTTTCGGCTTATCAACCATTTATGTTGGGTTTGGCTGTTTTGTGGCATATCAACCGTTTTTTCTTATATATACATATATGTATATACACATATATATATATATATATATAAATATATATATATATATATATATATATATATGTACATATATATACATATATATATATATATATATGTGTGTGTATATATATATGTATGCTAACACATATATATGTATATATATGTATACATATATATATATACATGTGTGTGTGTGTGTGTTTAAATAGGTATATATATATATATGTATTTCCTGTATCCACATAAAATTTTATAAGGAGATATAATTTTTTATGTATCAATTTTCAGTATTTACTCCAAGAGTGCTCGATACGTAAGTAGAGCTATGAAAATATATTTATGGCAATTAAGCTACACAGAGGCTCCCGCGTTTCATCCCCGGGGGGGGGGGGGAGTCTTCAGGCTAAAATGCATGGTGTTTATTTTCCGGGTGTTTTTATATACAAACTCTCGGCAAACATAACTCCATGCTTTTAAGCCTGAAGACTCCCCCCCCCTTCTCCGGGGGATGAAACGCGGGAGCCTCTGTGTAGCTTAATTCCCGTTAATATATTTTCATAGCTTACTATTTATATATATATATATATATGTGTGTGTGTGTGTGTGTAGTCATATATATATATGTATGTGTGTGTGTAGTCATATATATATATATATATATATATATATATATACATACATATATATAGAGATATATATCTGTATACATATATATATGTGTGTATATATATATGTATGCACACACACACATATATATATATATATATATATATATATATGTGTGTGTGTGTGTGTGTGTGTGTGTGTGTGTGTGTGTATATATAAATAGGTATATATATGTATTTCATGTATCCACATAAAATTTTATAAGGAGATATAATTGTTTATGTATCAATTTTCAGTATTTACTTCAAGAGTGCTCGATACGTAAGTAGAGCTAGGTAGTAAGCTATGAAAATATATTTATGGCAATTAAGCTACACAGAGGCTTTCGCGTTTCATCCCCGGGGGGAGTCTTCATGCTAAAATGCATGGAGTTATTTCGCCGGGTGCTTTTATATACAAACACCCGGCAAACATAACTCTATGCTTTTAAGCCTGAAGACCCCCCCCCCCCCCCAGGGGGATGAAACGCGGAAGCCTTTGTGTAGCTTAATTCCCATAAATATATTTTCATAGCTTACTATATATATATATATATATATATATATATATATATATATATATATATATATATATATATATATATATATATATATATGTGTGTGTGTGTGTGTGGTCATATATATGTATGTGTGTGTGTAGTCATATATACGATCATCACGAATAGTAGTAGTAGTAGTAGTAGTAGTAGTAACAGCATTCTTTTTTTTTACTTTTTTATTCGACAACATGAGTTTAAAATCCATCATGGCCAGCACCGTCGTAGTAGGATTTTTTTTTTTTACTTTTTTATTCCATATATTCTTGCTAAAAATAGGTGAGTGTTGCCATGGCGACCGGGCAGAGAGAAAGGGGAGGAGTGGGCAGTGATTTGGTGACGCCGACAAATTTGACAATCAAACACGCGAGCGGAAATAAATGTTCTTTCTTCGCGCGGGCGAAAAAGGTTTCTCTTCTCACTTCAGTATTGGAGACAATGGACAATGCATGCATTTTTTTTTCTTTTTCGCCCGTCTCTCTCCTACTACGGGTTAAATAATATTACTACCCTTTTGTTTATACTGGACTTTGCTTTGTCACTTCACCTATAGGTGAGGATGGTCTGACTTGCTATTTGCTTTCTCCTTTCACATAAGAAATACATAAAACAATCATGCATAGTTCCATGTAGGAAAAGTGTGTTAGGAATTTACGCAGAAATAAATTATTCCCCTTGCTTATTTTTCCGAATTTAAATCTAATAAATGTGGCCATATATATATATATACTTTCATTCAGTCACGCAGAGTGTCTAGTCTAAGAAACGAGAAACAACATAACTTTCACTAATACCCTGAGGAAATATATGAATCTGTATATCCTCTCCAAAGCTATGAATTAAATAGTAGGGCAGACTGTACGCTGAAACTTTGATCTAAGTTCTCTTAGATCAAAGTTTCAGCGTACAGTCTGCCCTACTATTTAAAACAGCATTACATTTTCTAAAACCCTTAGGAAAGGTATGAACCCATATATTCTCCCCTCCCCCCTACAGTTATGAATTGAATAGTCAGTCCTCACCAGCTCTACCTCCCCTGTCTAGAGTGCTCATTTCCGGAGTGTTTATTTAACACAAAGATATCAGTGTAGTTTTTAAAACGACCTTAGTAATTATTATCTCAGGCCCATATTTTTTGTACGTCAGCTAGTAAACATTTTGAATAAATTCTATTTTTCGCCGGCTCGGCTCGCAGAACGTGTCGTCAAAATCATTCGATATTATTTCAACTTTTCTTTCCAAAACAAACTTTAATATTTTCACTAATGTGACTGTAACGACGCCTATTGTATTTTCAATGGATACCAAGTCGGGAGGCCGAGATGGGGCGAACAAATAAATAAAAAATGAAAACATTTTTGTTAAAGATTAAAACGAAGAAATAAAAAAATAAAAACTTTTCTCGTTTTTCGGCTTATCAACCATTTATGTTGGGTTTGGCTGTTTTGTGGCATATCAACCGTTTTTTCTTATATATACATATATGTATATACACACATATATATATATATATATATATATATATATATATATATATATATATATATATATAATATATATATATATATATATATATATATATATATATATATATGTACATATATATACATATATATATATATATATATATATATATATGTGTGTGTATATATATATGTATGCTAACACATATATATGTATATATATGTATACATATATATATATACATGTGTGTGTGTGTGTTTAAATAGGTATATATATATATATGTATTTCCTGTATCCACATAAAATTTTATAAGGAGATATAATTTTTTATGTATCAATTTTCAGTATTTACTCCAAGAGTGCTCGATACGTAAGTAGAGCTATAAAAATATATTTATGGCAATTAAGCTACACAGAGGCTCCCGCGTTTCATCCCGGGGGGGGGGGGGAGTCTTCAGGCTAAAATGCATGGTGTTTATTTTCCGGGTGTTTTTATATACAAACTCTCGGCAAACATAACTCCATGCTTTTAAGCCTGAAGACTCCCCCCCCCCCTTCTCCGGGGGATGAAACGCGGGAGCCTCTGTGTAGCTTAATTCCCGTTAATATATTTTCATAGCTTACTATTTATATATATATATATATATGTGTGTGTGTGTGTGTGTGTAGTCATATATATATATGTATGTGTGTGTGTAGTCATATATATATATATATATATATATATATATATATATATATACATACATATATATAGAGATATATATCTGTATACATATATATATGTGTGTATATATATATGTATGCACACACACACATATATATATATATATATATATATATATATATGTGTGTGTGTGTGTGTGTGTGTGTGTGTGTGTGTGTATATATATAAATAGGTATATATATGTATTTCATGTATCCACATAAAATTTTATAAGGAGATATAATTGTTTATGTATCAATTTTCAGTATTTACTTCAAGAGTGCTCGATACGTAAGTAGAGCTAGGTAGTAAGCTATGAAAATATATTTATGGCAATTAAGCTACACAGAGGCTCCCGCGTTTCATCCCCGGGGGGAGTCTTCATGCTAAAATGCATGGAGTTATTTCGCCGGGTGCTTTTATATACAAACACCCGGCAAACATAACTCTATGCTTTTAAGCCTGAAGACCCCCCCCCCCCAGGGGGATGAAACGCGGAAGCCTTTGTGTAGCTTAATTCCCATAAATATATTTTCATAGCTTACTATATATATATATATATATATATATATATATATATATATATATATATATATATATATATATATATATATATATATGTATGTGTGTGTGTGTGTGTGTGGTCATATATATGTATGTGTGTGTGTAGTCATATATACGATCATCACGAATAGTAGTAGTAGTAGTAGTAGTAACAGCATTCTTTTTTTTACTTTTTTATTCGACAACATGAGTTTAAAATCCATCATGGCCAGCACCGTCGTAGTAGGATTTTTTTTTTTTACTTTTTTATTCCATATATTCTTGCTAAAAATAGGTGGGTGTTGCCATGGCGACCGGGCAGAGAGAAAGGGGAGGAGTGGGCAGTGATTTGGTGACGCCGACAAATTTGACAATCAAACACGCGAGCGGAAATAAATGTTCTTTCTTCGCGCGGGCGAAAAAGGTTTCTCTTCTCACTTCAGTATTGGAGACAATGGACAATGCATGCATTTTTTTTCTTTTTCGCCCGTCTCTCTCCTACTACGGGTTAAATAATATTACTACCCTTTTGTTTATACTGGACTTTGCTTTGTCACTTCACCTATAGGTGAGGATGGTCTGACTTGCTATTTGCTTTCTCCTTTCACATAAGAAATACATAAAACAATCATGCATAGTTCCATGTAGGAAAAGTGTGTTAGGAATTTACGCAGAAATAAATTATTCCCCTTGCTTATTTTTCCGAATTTAAATCTAATAAATGTGGCCATATATATATATATACTTTCATTCAGTCACGCAGAGTGTCTAGTCTAAGAAACGAGAAACAACATAACTTTCACTAATACCCTGAGGAAATATATGAATCTGTATATCCTCTCCAAAGCTATGAATTAAATAGTAGGGCAGACTGTACGCTGAAACTTTGATCTAAGTTCTCTTAGATCAAAGTTTCAGCGTACAGTCTGCCCTACTATTTAAAACAGCATTACATTTTCTAAAACCCTTAGGAAAGGTATGAACCCATATATTCTCCCCTCCCCCCTACAGTTATGAATTGAATAGTCAGTCCTCACCAGCTCTACCTCCCCTGTCTAGAGTGCTCATTTCCGGAGTGTTTATTTAACACAGAGATATCAGTGTAGTTTTTAAAACGACCTTAGTAATTATTATCTCAGGCCCATATTTTTTGTACGTCAGCTAGTAAACATTTTGAATAAATTCTATTTTTCGCCGGCTCGGCTCGCAGAACGTGTCGTCAAAATCATTCGATATTATTTCAACTTTTCTTTCCAAAACAAACTTTAATATTTTCACTAATGTGACTGTAACGACGCCTATTGTATTTTCAATGGATACCAAGTCGGGAGGCCGAGATGGGGCGAACAAATAAATAAAAAATGAAAACATTTTTGTTAAAGATTAAAACGAAGAAATAAAAAAATAAAAACTTTTCTCGTTTTTCGGCTTATCAACCATTTATGTTGGGTTTGGCTGTTTTGTGGCATATCAACCGTTTTTTCTTATATATACATATATGTATATACACATATATATATATATATATATAAATATATATATATATATATATATATATGTACATATATATACATATATATATATATATATATGTGTGTGTATATATATATGTATGCTAACACATATATATGTATATATATGTATACATATATATATATACATGTGTGTGTGTGTGTGTTTAAATAGGTATATATATATATATGTATTTCCTGTATCCACATAAAATTTTATAAGGAGATATAATTTTTTATGTATCAATTTTCAGTATTTACTCCAAGAGTGCTCGATACGTAAGTAGAGCTATGAAAATATATTTATGGCAATTAAGCTACACAGAGGCTCCCGCGTTTCATCCCCGGGGGGGGGGGGAGTCTTCAGGCTAAAATGCATGGTGTTTATTTTCCGGGTGTTTTTATATACAAACTCTCGGCAAACATAACTCCATGCTTTTAAGCCTGAAGACTCCCCCCCCCTTCTCCGGGGGATGAAACGCGGGAGCCTCTGTGTAGCTTAATTCCCGTTAATATATTTTCATAGCTTACTATTTATATATATATATATGTGTGTGTGTGTGTGTAGTCATATATATATATGTATGTGTGTGTGTAGTCATATATATATATATATATATATATATATATATATATACATACATATATATAGAGATATA
>CAUVYP010000423.1:0-30000 GCA_963556195.1 Sepiola atlantica | reverse complement strand
GAACTAACTTTGACCCTAACGACGAGGTCAAAGTTAGCTTGGGTCCTAATCTGAAGGAGCACCTAAATTACTATTTAAATAATAAAAAGATATTTTTTGTTTTAGTTTTTTAAAGTTTATTGTGAACAAAATAATGGGCCGACCGTTTGTAATTTGTGAGATAATTGAATGTTTTGTCCCAATCCAGAATACCCTTGTTAGGGGAGCGAGAATATCCCACATTAAAAACAACCTTGTGTCTATGTCTAACTCTGCCCTCGTGGGGACACAAATAAATAGGGAATCTGTAATTTTAATGCTTATAACACGTGACGTCACTGATAAACTCTATGGCGTGTTTCTTATAATTACTCACTTGTTAGAATGTAAATAATTATTTTTTTAAATTAAATTAAATTAAATTAAATTAAATTAAATTAAAGATACAATGGATGAAATTTGAGATATATAAAAAAAACCAAAAAAAAACGAGACGTAGAAACGTGACAAAACTTTTTTTCGATGTTTAAAGAGACCGTCTTTTGTTCACATACGTATCGTTTTATTTTAAAATAAAATAACAATTTTGTATTATTTATAATTTTTGTATATTTTTGTATTATTTATAATTTTTTTTAATATCTAAAATTAGTTTTGTCTGTTTTTTAATTTTGTTTACGAAATTAGGGAAAAGTAGTTATCTGCCCTTGACACGAACGCACACACAGACACAGATTTAACGCTGACTATCACGGAGCGAGGAGCTTACTGCTGGGAGGAAGAAGAACGCACGCACGCACACACATAGAGAATAAGAGAGAGAGAGAGATCAACGCACACACAAACAAAGTGAGGTCATACGCTTTCCAACCGACCAATCAGAGAGCTTCACCTCGTCAGAGTCGCGACGTTTGCAGTTCAAGGATCGAGCATCGCATCGCATCGCATCGTACACCACCGGACCGATCGGAAATCGGGAGCAACAAAACCTCTCTTCGAAACTTATCACACTGATTGAATTTAGTCCGGATCAAGCGAGGAGCAGCTAAGATCGACCATCGAAATGCTGGAAAAAAAAAAAGAACAAAAACAAACGCTTACACGCATACACAAACACACACGGCTTGGATCGACTTTTGATGTCGTCTGCTCGAATTCTGCCGATCCAAAAACAGAGTTCGACAATTCACTATTTTAATGTTTCCTAGCATTTCTCACTGAACTTTCTCTTATGATGATTGACTATGTAATAACTTTCAATGAAAATGTAATATATTTAAGGTTTTTTTGATGACGATTTTTCCCCTTCAAAAATGACCCTCCCTCCTTTCTTTCTTTCTCTATCTCTCACAATAAGCACATCTACATCAAAAAGACATCAAAATCAAATCCACATTTGTGAACAACCGACGTGATATAAACACGCAGAACAAAACCGGATGTAAACACAACAAAATTTCAATGAAAATCGACAAATCTTTCGCGACAAAGGAAGATCAATACTTTATGATATTAAAAAAAAATTCAATGAAAATCGACAAATCTTTCGCGACAAAGGAAGATCAATACTTTATGATATTAAAAAAAAAATAATGAAAATCAATCTTTTCGCGACAAAGGAAGATCAATACTTTATGATATTAAAAAAAAATTTCAATGAAAATCGACAAATCTTTTAATGAAAATCAATCTTTTCGCGACAAAGGAAGATCAATACTTTATGATATTAAAAAAAAGAAAATCAACAAAAAAAAACAGCAAAAAGACGAGAGAAAAAGTCAATCAAAAATCAACAAAAAAAAAAGCATCAAATATAATTTGTAATCGGCGAAAAAAAAAAAACGGTAAGTGTTTTTTTCAAATTTGTCATTTCTCACAACGAAACTCGACGAAATATCTCTGCCTTTTTTTGAAACATAACTCAATCCCAGCACTTTTTTTAGTTCCTGTTTACTTCTCTCTCTCTCTCTCTCTCTCTCTCTCACTCTCTCTCACACATCGAGGGGGGGGGGAGACTTAGACGACCCAAGTAATTCTTTAAACGTGTGTGTGTACACGTTCATCTCTATTCGATCGTTCACAATATCGGAAATATAGTGTTAACAGTTTCACACGAGGAGGTTTCACATCGAGTAAAATCTGTTAGGCTCTTTATGTATACATACATGTATACATAAAGTTCTTTAAAGTAGATAGGGGGGGGGAATGTGTGCATGTACACGTTCATCTCTAGTGTGTGAATTTATGCGTGCGTGCGTTTAATAATTTATTATAGTTTCCCTCCCGGAATATATATGAAATATAGTGTTAACAGTTTCACACGAGGAGGTTTCACATCGAGTAAAATCTGTTAGGCTCTTTATGTATACATACATGTATACATAAAGTTCTTTAAAGTAGATAGGGGGGGGGAATGTGTGCGTGTACACGTTATATATATATAAATAAATATATATTCATATATATATATATATATAAATAAATATATATTCATACATATATATATATATATATATATATATATATATATATATATATATATATACATGTGTGTGTGTATATAGGTATATATATGTATTTCATGTATCCACATAAAATTTTATAAGATATCATTTTTTATGTATCAATTTTCAGTATTTACTTCAAGAGTGCTCGATACGTAAGTAGAGCTAGGTAGTAAGCTATGAAAATATATTTATGGCAATTAAGCTACACAGAGGCTCCCGTGTTTCATCCCCAGGGGGAAGTCTTCAGGCTAAAATGCATGGAGTTATTTTGCCGGGCGTTTTTATATACAAACACCCGGCAAACATAACTCCATGCTTTTAAGCCTGAAGACTCCACCCCCCCCCCTTCCGGGGGATGAAACGCGGAAGCCTCTGTGTAGCTTAATTGCCATAAATATATTTTCATAGCTTACTATATATATATATATATATATATATATATATATATATATATATATATATATATATATATATATATATATATATACACACATGTCTGTCATATTCGACAACATGAGTTTAGGTAAAAATGGCACCGGTGAAAATGACAAAAGTGGAAAAACAGAAGAAAATGGATGACTTTTTCAGTTAATTATAAATTACGGCTAATTAGAACAATTAAAAGAGAATCTTTTCAAAACCAACTCAATTCGAGAGCTGAGGTAATATTGTAAAATGTATGTTGTGTTATTAGTCAAAAATGTGATCCCTCTCTTTCGCCCATTGCGTTCAGGTAAGATTGTTTGAATCATGAATAAGTGAGTTTGCAAACCCAGTTAAATGAAAGAAATAAAAGGAATGAGAGAAAAGAAAAAGTAATATTTGAATTTTAAATTTAAATATTGGCAGTCAATAAAATTAATAGATAGATGATTTTTAACTTTTGTTTTTTTGGTTCAAAATCCATCATCACGAGTAGTAGTAGTAGTAGTAGTAGTAGTAGTAGTAACAGCATTCTTTTTTTTACTTTTTTATTCCATATATTCTTGCTAAAAAAAGGTGAGTGTTGCCATGGCGACAGGGCAGAGAGAATATATATGTATACATGTATATATATATATGTGTGTGTGTGTGTGTGTGTATATATATATATATATATATCTGTTAATGCATATTTCTGAATATCTATCAATATATCTATCTATCTGTCTCTGTATATATGTTTATATTTATAGGTCTGTACATCTTTATATATTACACACACATATATATATTACACACACATATATATTACACACACACACATGTATATATATATATGTATATACATATATATATATATGTATATTTATACATATACATTCCCCCAATATTAAATAAACACACACACATACACACACACGACTTTCTATCTATCTATCTATCTATCTATCTATCTATCTATCTATCTATCTATCTATCTATTTATCTTAGTGTATATATATGCAATTCCTTGCTGACCGCTACAGTACAAAATGTACTGTCGGTTGTTGACAAAAGTTAAATCATACACACACACACATATATAATAATATAATAGAAAAGTCATTTATATACTACATGATAGTAATAATAGAAAAGCCATTTATATATATATATATATATATATATATATATATATATATATATATATATATATATATATATATATACATATATATATATAAAAATGGCTTTTCTATTATTACTATCATGTAGTATAATCGAAAAAAATTTACTTCTACAGAATTTGAACCGAACTGTGTTTTTTTTGTCTAACCCGGTAACATGCACGGATTTCGAATGTACCATATTTTGTTTACTTTTCGATTTTTCACCGATTATCAACGAGCTGGGCTTATGAACAGACATTTTTTTAGTTGTTTTAACTGAACGCCGGGTTTTTTTTTAACAGAAAAGTTTTTTAAAATAAGTAAAAACACAAACACACTTATTCAGAACAGTAACTTAACTTGCCTTTGGTAACATTTATTGGTTTCCTCTGTCGTTATAAATGGCCTTTCTATTATCACTTAGATATTTATGTGAGTATAATCGAAAAAAAAAAATTACTTCTACAGAATTTGAACCGAACTGTCTAATCCGGTAATATGCACGGATTTCGAACGGAACTCTTTATTTAATCAACAGATTTAGTCATTAACTGATGCACGGGTTAAGGAATTCTAAGTAAAAATACAAATCAGTTTAATCGTATTTTGATTACTGCCATTCATTTATTAGTAGGTGTTAATATGCACGGATTTCGAACGGAACTCTTTATTTAATCAACAGATTTAGTCATTAACTGATGCACGGGTTAACGAATTCTTAGTAAAAATACAAATCAGTTTCATCGTATTTTGATTACTGCCATTCATTTATTACTTGTGATGAGAATTGATAATTTGTATAATTCGGACTACTATTCTCATCCTTGACACCTAATCAATCCATACTGTTTAGGAAAAGGAGTATTTTTCCTTTCATTTCGTATTAATTCCTATTTCATTCACGTAAATTATTTCAAGTGAAATAAGTTGATACGCCCAAATAAAAATTACATATAATTTAAGAGCACAATTTTATTAAAAATAAAAAAAAACCATGACGCGACCTTTGCCAACATTTATTTCACCGTTATTTTCTTTCTTTTTATCTGGGAAAAGGAAAGACTGATTAAGAGAGGGGGGGGGGAGAAAGAAAGAAAGAAAGAAAGAAAGAACGGCGCTTAGCGGGCAGGTGACGTCCCCGGATTTCTTTCTCTCTTTTTGTCTGTGAAGAGGCCAAAGTGATTAAGAGAGGGGGGAAAGAAAGAAAGAAAGAAAGAAAGAAAGGCGCTGAGCGGCAGTTCACGACGACGACGCCGACTACACGTGCATATGACGTCATTCGATTCGAGTCCCGTAAACAAAATGGCTTGATTCTTTTTCGAGGTGGCTTTTCACATTGGCGTCAGAATTCACACGAGGTAAGAATTTTGGAGTATTTTTGTTGACATAGTGACAAAATTTATTTTTTTAAAATAATAATTTAAAACACACCATGTTTGTTTTGAACAAAAACTCTTACAAATAACTTAAAACTCAAAGAAACTTATGCAGGTTATTTATCCTGCCTTCACGTGGAGTCTTGATAATCGCTCAAAAATCGAAAATTAAGCAAAATACTGTTAGACCATTGCATTTTACCACGATTGATAAAATTTATTGCATGTTTTCTAACCCTATTTTGTTTATTTTTCGATTTTTAGCTGTCGTTATAAATGCCGTCTGTTTCTGAATTTTTCAGAGAAAGATTCCTAATTTATAAATTATTTATTCTTAATACAACGACGGCTATTTTTAACTTATCTTGCCTTTGGTAACATTTATTGGTTGTTTTTTTTTGTTTTTTGATTTTGTCGTTTTGTTATCTGTCGTTATAAATGCCGTCTGTTTCTGAATTTTTGAGAGAAGGTTTCCTAATTTATAAGTTATTTATTCTTAATACAACGACGACTATTTTTAACTTATCTTGCCTTTGGTAACATTTATTTGTTGTTTTTTGATTTTGTCGTTTTGTTATCTGTCGTTATAAATGCCGTCTGTTTCTGAATTTTTCAGAGAAGGATTCCTAATTTATAAGTTATTTATTCTTAATATGACGACGACTATTTTTAACTTATCTTGCCTTTGGTAACATTTATTTGTTGTTTTTTTGTTTTTTGATTTTGTTATCTGTCGTTATAAATGCCGTCTGTTTCTGAATTTTTGAGAGAAGGATTCCTAATTTATGAGTTATTTATTCTTAATACGACGACGACTATTTTTAACTTATCTTGCCTTTGGTAACATTTATTTGTTGTTTTTTTGTTTTTGTTGTTTTGTTATCTGTCGTTATAAATGCCGTCTGTTTCTGAATTTTTGAGAGAAGGATTCCTAATTTATAAGTTATTTATTCTTAATACGACGACGACTATTTTTAACTTATCTTGCCTTTGGTAACATTTATTTGTTTTTTGTTTTGTTTTTGTCGTTTTGTTATCTGTCGTTATAAATGCCGTCTGTTTCTGAATTTTTTAATATAAATATATATATAAAATATATGTATATACGTGTGTGAGGTTAAGATCGGATTCTAACTCTACCTGGTGAGATCTCAGTTTATAATAACTGTTGATCGATAACATCGACATGCCAGTGTCGCAGATTTTGTACATGTCTGTGTAAATAAAAATAATCATATATAAAGCTCTATTTGATATTGAGCACTTTTTATAAACCCAGTTGAAATTCTTTGAATTACTACCCAGTGGATATTTTTTCCTGGATTATTACCATTTATATATATATATATATATATATATATATATATATATATATATATATATATATATATATATATATATTCGCTACGTTCGCTTTTGATTTTAGTTTCGTTATTTTCGTGTTGGATTCTCACATTTTCTAGTTTCGTTAATGTTAAACAACAATTCTCCAATGTGTTAGTTTCAATTTTAGCAGTTTAAATGCTTCCAAATTACTTTCAAATTTCCAACTGTCACGAAGTATGTTTCAGATTTTTTTACATGACCATTCATATTTTGTGTCATTTGTATAATTTCATACGCCTGCTGTCATCTGTAGCGTTATTCTCACAACGTTTCGGCCGATGTAACCTCCGACCTTATTCAGGTTTATCTTGTCAAATTCTGGAATCTGTAGCGTTATTCTCACAACGTTTCGGCCGATGTAACCTCCGAATTTATTCAGGTTTATCTTGTCAAATTCTGGAATCTGTAGCGTTATTCTCACAACGTTTCGGCCGATGTAACCTCCGACCTTATTCAGGTTTATCTTGTCAAATTCTGTAATCTGTAGCGTTATTCTCACAACGTTTCGGCCGATGTAACCTCCGACCTTCATGTTTATCTTGTTAAATTCTGGAATCTGTAGCGTTATTCTCACAACGTTTCGGCCGATGTAACCTCCGAATTTATTCAGGTTTATCTTGTCAAATTCTGTAATCTGTAGCGTTATTCTCACAACGTTTCGGCCGATGTAACCTCCGACCTTATTCAGGTTTATCTTGTTAAATTCTGGAATCTGTAGCGTTATTCTCACAACGTTTCGGCCGATGTAACCTCCGACCTTATTCAGGTTTATCTTGTCAAATTCTGCAATCTGTAGCGTTATTCTCACAACGTTTCGGCCGATGTAACCTCCGACCTTATTCAGGTTTATCTTGTTAAATTCTGTAATCTGTAGCGTTATTCTCACAACGTTTCGGCCGATGTAACCTCCGACCTTATTCAGGTTTATCTTGTCAAATTCTGCAATCTGTAGCGTTATTCTCACAACGTTTCGGCCGATGTAACCTCCGACCTTATTCAGGTTTATCTTGTTAAATTCTGGAATCTGTAGCGTTATTCTCACAACGTTTCGGCCGATGTAACCTCCGACCTTCTTCATGTTTATCTTGTCAAATTCTGGAATCTGTAGCGTTATTCTCACAACGTTTCGGCCGATGTAACCTCCGAATTTATTCAGGTTTATCTTGTCAAATTCTGGAATCTGTAGCGTTATTCTCACAACGTTTCGGCCGATGTAACCTCCGACCTTATTCAGGTTTATCTTGTCAAATTCTGCAATCTGTAGCGTTATTCTCACAACGTTTCGGCCGATGTAACCTCCGACCTTATTCAGGTTTATCTTGTTAAATTCTGGAATCTGTAGCGTTATTCTCACAACGTTTCGGCCGATGTAACCTCCGACCTTATTCAGGTTTATCTTGTCAAATTCTGGAATCTGTAGCGTTATTCTCACAACGTTTCGGCCGATGTAACCTCCGACCTTCTTCATGTTTATCTTGTTAAATTCTGGAATCTGTAGCGTTATTCTCACAACGTTTCGGCCGATGTAACCTCCGACCGTATTCAGGTTTATCTTGTCAAATTCTGTAATCTGTAGCGTTATTCTCACAACGTTTCGGCCGATGTAACCTCCGACCTTATTCAGGTTTATCTTGTCAAATTCTGGAATCTGTAGCGTTATTCTCACAACGTTTCGGCCGATGTAACCTCCGACCTTATTCAGGTTTATCTTGTTAAATTCTGTAATCTGTAGCGTTATTCTCACAACGTTTCGGCCGATGTAACCTCCGACCTTATTCAGGTTTATCTTGTCAAATTCTGGAATCTGTAGCGTTATTCTCACAACGTTTCGGCCGATGTAACCTCCGACCGTATTCAGGTTTATCTTGTCAAATTCTGGAATCTGTAGCGTTATTCTCACAACGTTTCGGCCGATGTAACCTCCGACCTTATTCAGGTTTATCTTGTCAAATTCTGGAATCTGTAGCGTTATTCTCACAACGTTTCGGCCGATGTAACCTCCGACCGTATTCAGGTTTATCTTGTCAAATTCTGGAATCTGTAGCGTTATTCTCACAACGTTTCGGCCGATGTAACCTCCGACCGTATTCAGGTTTATCTTGTCAAATTCTGGAATCTGTAGCGTTATTCTCACAACGTTTCGGCCGATGTAACCTCCGATTTTCTTCAGGTTTATCTTGTCGAAGTCTGGAATCTGTACGCAAATTTAATTGAATCCACGTGGGTAGTATTCTTCTCGTTCCGTCAGCCATGACTGGCTAGGATTCTCAAGTAATCCGCAATTCTTAGTATTGCTCGCACGGTCACTTAGAACTGAATTTCACCTAGCACTTTATCCGTTACGCCGCAGGGAGTCGTTCATCATTATATTAGACTCGCAGAGATTGCCTCCTCCTTGGGAGATGGGGCGGTGTAATATATATTCTACTTACCTACCCACCTACATCCCGTGCACTCTCTTCTCTTTTTAAGTTGTGGTCGTGTAGCATTTATTCTGTCGTCATGATAACATTCTCCTCCTAGGCACTGAAGAAGGCCGGGGGTTGAGCGGCCGAAACGTTGTGAGAATAACACTCAAGTTGAGAAGAGTAGTCCGAATAATCCAAATTATTTAAGAACCCTTAGTGGGGAGTTGTGCATGTTTGTTGACATTACATTTAAATTTTGTTTTTTTACTTTCAGTCACCCTAAACAAGGCAGTCTCTTACTATTGATTTTCAGCATTTGTTTATTATTCCCCCCTAAAAATCCAACCCTTCCTCACCGTGGTAGGGGCGGTGGCAACGTGGTAGTGTAACATCTACCCCGGCTAACAGGGCTCTGGTACAAATCCAGGAAGAGTCGGCATCAGTAACTTAGGTCGGTCCTCTGGTCGTTTTTGTCTTGGTTGCATGTGGTAGCCAGCAAAGACGTGTCCGCGTCAGGCCGAGAAGAACAAAAGAATTGAGTGAAAATGGCACCGTTGCTTCCAATGCCATCCTATGTGTCTTCTTGGCCAGACGTTCCCCGACTTCGCATGGAACTGGTAGTTGAGCCTTGTGGCTATCCTCTCAGTGACGGCGGGGGTAAAACTAGCTGCGAATCTCCTCTCTGGCAAAAGCGAACGACCTGTGTCGTTCCATCATCGTTGTTGTACGGATATCGTTTTTAAGGGTCGTGGTCGCTGTCCGTTGTAAAAGTGGTGTTGGTCGTCGTCATCGCTGTGCCCGGTAAAGGTCGTCGTTATTGCTGGTAGGGAGCACTGTTCTTCGGTGTTTGTGCGTACGGTGTGAGTCGTTCGTTAGCCTCTATGGACGAGTCCTGCTGTTTGACAGTAACATCAGAAACATTCTAGACTGTGTGGCAGATTTACAGACTGGATTTGCGCTTTTGTGTTTCCTGCACGCCGCCTTTGTAGGAAATACAATTCGGTCTGTGAACAACCTAATGCAATGCGTCCACAAGCTGTCTCTTCGGCCTGTCAATTGTATTCGCTAGCTGTCGAACGCGACTTTCATCACTCGATTAATGCTTATGTGTGCTGCTGGTCTATAAGGAAAATGCACCAATTTGTCAGTGTTGAAAGGTTTGCTTTGCGAAATATATGCATGAAGCTAACGAGATATCTGTAATGTGGATTGCATTAGCACGAGCCACAAAGCTGTCAGTCAAGGATGTAGCAATTTCTGTTGGTGCTCTCACGTCACGTCACACGCACTGGATTACTGCTTTTGTGCCGCTTTAAATCCCTAATGCCGCATAACCCGTTCCTGCCCACTGCCAAATCATCATCATCATCACCATCATCATCATCATCATCATCATCACTTATAACAAGGTAAGTATACTATCACTTGTATCCTCATTTCCTTTTACTGGAATTTGCTTTGCTTTAAATTAACTCTGTTCATATCTCCACGTTTTCACAGCCGGTTGGAATTGGACAACACAAAATCACGACTAAGATGAGACAGAGGAATTCTGTGAACCGGGGTAAGCCCTCTGTCGCATTCCGTCGCTGTGCGCAGTAATAGTTGTTGTTATTGCTTGTAGGGAGCACTGTTCTTCGGTGTTTGTGCGTACGGTGTGAGTCGTTCGTTAGCCTCTATGGACGAGTCCTGCTGTTTGACAGTAACATCAGAAACATTCTAGACTGTGTGGCAGATTTACAGACTGGATTTGCGCTTTTGTGTTTCCTGCACGCCGCCTTTGTAGGAAATACAATTCGGTCTGTGAACAACCTAATGCAATGCGTCCACAAGCTGTCTCTTCGGCCTGTCAATTGTATTCGCTAGCTGTCGAACGCGACTTTCATCACTCGATTAATGCTTATGTGTGCTGCTGGTCTATAAGGAAAATGCACCAATTTGTCAGTGTTGAAAGATTTGCTTTGCGAAATATATGCATGAAGCCAACGAGATATCTGTAATGTGGATTGCATTAGCACGAGCCACAAAGCTGTCAGTCAAGGATGTAGCAATTTCTGTTGGTGCTCTCACATCACGTCACACGCACTGGATTACTGCTTTGTGTGCCGCTTTAAATCCCTAATGCAGCATAACCCGTTCCTGCCCACTGCCAAATCATCATCATCATCATCATCATCATTACTTATAGCAATACTTGTATCACTTGTATCCTTATTTCCTTTTACCGACATTCGTTTTGCTTTAAATTAACTCTGTTCATATCTACCAGTTTTCACAACCGGTTGGAATTAGACGACACAGAACAACGACGAAGATGAGACAGAGGAATTCTGTGAACCAGTCAAAGTCCAATGGCGAATCACGTCGCAAGTAACATGACGATTACGACACAGCACGATCACGAGACAGCAGTAGTATGTGACTTTTATCCTCCATTTTCTCTTACTGACATAATTTCGATTTATTGCCTACATGATTTTTTGTTAATCTTCTAACCTATATACATTCATATTTACAACTAGCCGCATCAATGTTGTCCTCCTCCTCATCACCTACCGATCCTGCCCTCAACAACAATATCATCTACAAGTCTGTTCCTACTATGTGCAAGTGGCAGCACAGTTACCGAAAAGAGAAATAGTATGTACCTTTTTTTTCTTTTTTTTTTCCATTTGTGTAATTTTGATTTTATGGGGTATCCGGCTACGATGAAAGTGTAGTATCTCTTAAGAATTAGATTTAGATTTTATTTTCGAATAAATACTTCAAACTGTTCGATTATCATCACTCATAGCAGAAGTGTTTTTAAAAATGTTGTCCCAATCTATAGCGTTATGATCTTAGAATGTGGTTTGGGAGATCATTTATGAAGATCAGGGTTTGGCCTAATGACTATGGATCAAATTTAATACAAATCTGATATATTTGAATTTTCAAATCGGACGACGTTGTGCCCATTTTATACCCCCTAAGAATCATTAAAATACCTCAAAGAAACTGAAATTGGGCCAATACTTATTAATTGATGCCTAATAGCAATAGTTAAAATTTTAGAAAACTAAATTAAACTAAATATAGCCCAGATTACCAACTCTTATGCCTAACAGCTGTGGTCCTAAATTCATAATGATTTGTTAATTAGTTTACGAGCGAATCCTATACATACAAATATACCTAGAGATATCTCAAGAAAATCAAAACTAATTCAAAGAAGATAATTGTGAGGCTATTGAATAAGAGTTAGTTCCAAATTATAAGCTTAATAATAGTTGTCGTTCACTGATTATTAGACACATTATACTATTAATTGTGATCATGACTAATTGTTTCTTTTTTTGTTTTTTTCAGCAAAATACCTACCAAGCTACGAGTAAACAACATTACAAGCTGCTCTCAGTCAACTAGGATGCATAAGAAAGAAAAAAGAACTATTTTCAAACAGACATTTTCATGATATCCGTATGAATATTGCGAGAGAAACGCAAAAAGACAAATTCGGGGTTTGTTTTCCAGGGGGGATTTGAGAATTTGAACTAATAAAACAAAGGTTCTTAAAAGGAATCTCTTTAAAATGAAATGATTGTCTTTTCTTGTTTTTTGTTTGTTTCAATATATATATATACTTTGTCCCATATGTGGTCAGCCATACCCGACTTTTCGGTATCTCCACGTATTACAGCTTTCCGGTGTTCTATAGCCTTACGTTTATTTAGTTAGTAGTAGTAGGCGGCGACAACACGTCTCCTCACCTTTGTGTATAATGCTTCTTCCCTCGTGGATTCAAGTGTTCCGCCATTGGAAATCCAGTCCAGATTCCCGAGTTGGTAAAGATCCACCCGAAGAAGGCCCGAAGATTACAGCAGCTGAAACGTCGTGAGAAATGATCAATCCTCATCTCAAAAATTCAGAAACAGGTTTGTATAAATATATTTATTACACACATTTAAGCGTACATTCTTCATAAACAAGTCAGCCATTTTAATCTTTCCTTAATAGTTAAATATAAAAGAATAAATTACTTTGTGACCCTTAAAAATGTGAAAGGTATTTGGAAGCATTTAAACTGTTAGGAATTTGAAACCTAAAACCTTTAAACTGTTGAATAGAAAGTCATTATTGGCTTTAAATTTTTTAGCAAATCCTTATGTTTTAAAAGTTTGGAATGCTAAAAATTGACAAATCGAGATTTAAACATTACCATAACAAAATGAGTAGTTATGTTTTTTTTGTTTATAGCAATTAGAATGAACAAAGAATGGCACAATACATTAAATTCAACTTTCAAAATCCGACGATTTCAAATACAAGTAATTTATAAAAAAAAGAAATCTTTTTAAATCAAAACTGAATCCAATCGTTTTAGGTTTCAAATTCTTAACAGATCATTTTCCAAAGTTCCTTCAAATATACTTATGGCAAGTAAGTAACTTTCCAAAGTTCCTTAACATATACTTATGGCAAGTAAGCTACATATTTAGGATACATATTTGTCTCTAAAAAGACCCCTCCAACCTGGGTAAGGGCAGGTAAATACAGCTAGTCTCTTCCCCTTCTCTCTCTCTCACTCTAACATATATATTATTTATTGAAAATTTTATTACAATGATTACAAAATTTTAAAAAATAGCAATTTATACAATTTTTTTTTTTAATTATTAACATTGCAATTTGAAATACAAAACAAAAAAGATTTTCAAAAAACAATTAATATTTAACAAAATGGGGGACTTATCCAGATTAGGACCCAAGCTAAAATCGAATTGGCAGTTTATGTAAACATTCGGAAAATGCCGACGTGGGTCCTAATCTGGAGAAGTCCCCCACAGACGATAAAATAATTTTATGTTCCTGTTTATTTGCATCCCCACGAGGGCAAGTAGGTCTTTAAGGTGGACAAATTAAAATTGCCTTAGTCTCGAAGGATTTCTTATTCCCTAATCGAGGACAGAAAAGATGAAGAGTAGTATCACAAACCGATACTACACTTTGCCCCTAGCCGAAACTAGAGAGAGAGAGAGAGGGGTGGGGGGTATATTGATCTCCAATGTGGGTTTTATATATATATATATATATATATATATTTATTTAAACATTAGGGGAGGTCGATTTTGAAACTGTAAATTATCGCACTCGAAGAAAGTTGGCAAATAATGTCAAAAGTTACCACAAGAAATATTTTTCTTCAAAATTTTGTATTTATTTGAGCATTGCAAATTTAAGATCAAATAAATCGAGATTTTTTCTCACTGGCGAGATTTCACCGGCAAACGTGTGTCGCCTTAAATTCAACCCGGGTTTTAACAAAAAAAAAAGTAATACATTACTTAATAATAAATATTTTAAAGTTTATTATTATTTTTCTTAAGAAATTAAATGTACATATTCAAATTAAAAAGGAATAAAACACTATGATATTTACTGTTATATATAAATAATTATTTGTTTACATAGGCGTTTTATTTATTGGATATTTTTTATGGTATTCACCGGTTGAAAATTCAACGAGCGAATTTGAATTCACGTGTTGATTCTGTTATCACAAATATATATTGAATTGTCGAGCGCTGGCTTATCTAATCCCATTTTCCCGACCTTTTGTCAATCTTACCTTGTTGGGGGTAGATAAATAAAATCTATATATACACACACACAGACACAGAAAATACATATATATATATATACACAGATATAACAGAAGTGGTTGTATTATACTAGGAAAGAATAAAAAAGCAGTTGCCTCCCCCTTTTCAATAATCGACTGTCGCTCGCTGGGGAGAAAACAGAAAGTACAGAATAGTTAACACTGTGTGTTACGATGTAGTTCTCGTGATTTAATACTCAATCCAATCATTCGAGTAAGAGGTTTCAGGTTCTTAACAGATCAGTGTTCAAAGTCCTTCGCTCATATAAGCTTTTACGGTGATATTTTTTATTATTGAAACCCAACCGACGTCACGTGGAATAAAAGTGACTCGAAGCATTACTGTTTAGCGAAACCATGTTTTATTTATTAGTGACTATACTAGTAATTACCGATCTTAAAAGATGTCTAAAATAAAAGGAAATAAATCGATGTTATTAATGTTTTCTTTATTAGTAACTATACGAAATATTGGTTACCGATCTTAAAAGAGTTCTAAAACAAAGGGAAATAATCGATTTTATTAATGTTTTCTTTATTAGTAACTATACGAAATACTGTTTACCGATCTTAAAAGAGTTCGAAAACAAAGGGAAATAATCGATTTTATTAATGTTTTCTTTATACGTAACTATACGAACTACTGTTTACCGACCTTAAAGATGTTCAAAACAAAGGGAAATAACTCATTTTATTAATTTTTCTTTATACGTAACCATACGAACTACTGTTTACCGATCTTAAAAGAGTTATAAAACAAAGGGAAATAACTCATTTTGCTAATGTTTTCTTTATCAGTAGCTTGAAGAATTACTGTTTACCGATCTTAAAAGATGTCTAAAACAAAGGGAAATTACTCGAGTTTACTAATGTTTTTTATTAGTAACTAGAAGAATTACTGTTTAGCGACTTTACAAAATGTCTAAAACCAAAGGGAAAAAACTCTGCTATTCATTCCCTTTGTTATTTGCCTCCTCCCCACGAGGACAGAGTTAGACGTACGGATGGTTTTTAACATCGGGAAAATCCAGCTAACCAAAAATGGGCACTGACTGAAAAAACAAAAACAAAAAACAAATGCATAATTGTAGTTTGGAGAAATCCTTTTTGGAAAAAGTTGGTGGCCCTAAAAAGGGCCGTTTTTCGTTGTTAAAGTGTATATGTGTGTTTAACCTCCGAATCCGTAAAGGGTTCTTCCTTGCCTCTTGAGACCCGACATCTATGGCGGTGACTGTCTTCCTATTGGCGGGTTCGGTGACGGCATCCCTTGTGTAAAAAGGAAAAAAAAAATTATAGTGTGAACTGTATGTAGCTTACTTGCCATAAGTATATTTGAAGAAACTCATCAGATTTCCAAACATTTTAAGTGTATCTTTTCTAAATGAATATTGGCATTAAATAAATAAAATTTTAAAGGTTTCAAATCCTCAAGGTCACATTGTAAAGGTCACGGTCACCCTGCGGAGGTCACCTCATGTCAAGGTCACCGTTTAATGGCCTGTGTTTTGAATGTCAAGGTCAGACCACCACGAATTAATGGGAGACGCGTGTCTGTCACAGTTCACCCGCACGGAGTTAATGGCATGTGTGTCTGGGCTCAAGGTCATATTGTAAAGGTCACGGTCACCTCATGTCAAGGTCATGTCAAGGTCACGTCAAGGTCACCGTTTAATGGCCTGTGTTTTGAATGTCAAGGTCAAACGTCCACGATTTAATGGGAGACGCGTGTCTGTCAGACTTCACCCGCACGGAGTTAATGGCATGTGTGTCTGGGCTCAAGGTCATATTGTAAAGGTCACGGTCACCTCATGTCAAGGTCATGTAAAGGTCATGTCAAGGTCACCGTTTAATGGCCTGTGTTTTGAATGTCAAGGTCAAACGTCCACGATTTAATGGGAGACGCGTGTCTGTCAGACTTCACCCGCACGGAGTTAATGGCATGTGTGTCTGGGCTCAAGGTCATATTGTAAAGGTCACGGTCACCTCATGTCAAGGTCATGTCAAGGTCACCGTTTAATGGCCTGTGTTTTGAATGTCAAGGTCAAACGTCCACGATTTAATGGGAGACGCGTGTCTGTCAGACTTCACCCGCACGGAGTTAATGGCATGTGTGTCTGGGCTCAAGGTCATATTGTAAAGGTCACGGTCACCTCATGTCAAGGTCATGTCAAGGTCATGTCAAGGTCACCGTTTAATGGCCTGTGTTTTGAATGTCAAGGTCAAACGTCCACGATTTAATGGGAGACGCGTGTCTGTCAGACTTCACCCGCACGGAGTTAATGGCATGTGTGTCTGGGCTCAAGGTCATATTGTAAAGGTCACGGTCACCTCATGTCAAGGTCATGTCAAGGTCATGTCAAGGTCACCGTTTAATGGCCTGTGTTTTGAATGTCAAGGTCAAACGTCCACGATTTAATGGGAGACGCGTGTCTGTCAGACTTCACCCGCACGGAGTTAATGGCATGTGTGTCTGGGCTCAAGGTCATATTGTAAAGGTCACGGTCACCTCATGTCAAGGTCATGTCAAGGTCACGTCAAGGTCACCGTTTAATGGCCTGTGTTTTGAATGTCAAGGTCAAACGTCCACGATTTAATGGGAGACGCGTGTCTGTCAGACTTCACCTGCACGGAGTTAATGGCATGTGTGTCTGGGCTCAAGGTCATATTGTAAAGGTCACGGTCACCTCATGTCAAGGTCATGTAAAGGTCATGTCACGGTCACCGTTTAATGGCCTGTGTTTTGAATGTCAAGGTCAAACGTCCACGATTTAATGGGAGACGCGTGTCTGTCAGACTTCACCCGCACGGAGTTAATGGCATGTGTGTCTGGGCTCAAGGTCATATTGTAAAGGTCACGGTCACCTCATGTCAAGGTCATGTCAAGGTCACCGTTTAATGGCCTGTGTTTTGAATGTCAAGGTCAAACGTCCACGATTTAATGGGAGACGCGTGTCTGTCAGACTTCACCCGCACGGAGTTAAGGGCATGTGTGTCTGGGCTCAAGGTCATATTGTAAAGGTCACGGTCACCTCATGTCAAGGTCATGTCAAGGTCATGTCAAGGTCACCGTTTAATGGCCTGTGTTTTGAATGTCAAGGTCAAACGTCCACGATTTAATGGGAGACGCGTGTCTGTCAGACTTCACCCGCACGGAGTTAATGGCATGTGTGTCTGGGCTCAAGGTCATATTGTAAAGGTCACGGTCACCTCATGTCAAGGTCATGTCAAGGTCATGTCAAGGTCACCGTTTAATGGCCTGTGTTTTGAATGTCAAGGTCAAACGTCCACGATTTAATGGGAGACGCGTGTCTGTCAGACTTCACCCGCACGGAGTTAATGGCATGTGTGTCTGGGCTCAAGGTCATATTGTAAAGGTCACGGTCACCTCATGTCAAGGTCATGTCAAGGTCATGTCAAGGTCACCGTTTAATGGCCTGTGTTTTGAATGTCAAGGTCAAACGTCCACGATTTAATGGGAGACGCGTGTCTGTCAGACTTCACCCGCACGGAGTTAATGGCATGTGTGTCTGGGCTCAAGGTCATATTGTAAAGGTCACGGTCACCTCATGTCAAGGTCATGTCAAGGTCACCGTTTAATGGCCTGTGTTTTGAATGTCAAGGTCAAACGTCCACGATTTAATGGGAGACGCGTGTCTGTCAGACTTCACCCGCACGGAGTTAATGGCATGTGTGTCTGGGCTCAAGGTCATATTGTAAAGGTCACGGTCACCGCATGTCAAGGTCATGTCAAGGTCATGTCAAGGTCACCGTTTAATGGCCTGTGTTTTGAATGTCAAGGTCAAACGTCCACGATTTAATGGGAGACGCGTGTCTGTCAGACTTCACCCGCACGGAGTTAATGGCATGTGTGTCTGGGCTCAAGGTCATATTGTAAAGGTCACGGTCACCTCATGTCAAGGTCATGTCAAGGTCATGTCAAGGTCACCGTTTAATGGCCTGTGTTTTGAATGTCAAGGTCAAACGTCCACGATTTAATGGGAGACGCGTGTCTGTCAGACTTCACCCGCACGGAGTTAATGGCATGTGTGTCTGGGCTCAAGGTCATATTGTAAAGGTCACGGTCACCTCATGTCAAGGTCATGTCAAGGTCATGTCAAGGTCACCGTTTAATGGCCTGTGTTTTGAATGTCAAGGTCAAACGTCCACGATTTAATGGGAGACGCGTGTCTGTCAGACTTCACCCGCACGGA
Source organism: Sepiola atlantica (assembly GCA_963556195.1). NCBI lineage: Eukaryota > Metazoa > Mollusca > Cephalopoda > Sepiida > Sepiolidae > Sepiola > Sepiola atlantica. The sequence goes on along the minus strand of CAUVYP010000423.1, from coordinate 10,921 downwards.
GTTAAGGGCATGTGTGTCTGGGCTCAAGGTCATATTGTAAAGGTCACGGTCACCTCATGTCAAGGTCATGTCAAGGTCACCGTTTAATGGCCTGTGTTTTGAATGTCAAGGTCAAACGTCCACGATTTAATGGGAGACGCGTGTCTGTCAGACTTCACCCGCACGGAGTTAATGGCATGTGTGTCTGGGCTCAAGGTCATATTGTAAAGGTCACGGTCACCTCATGTCAAGGTCATGTCAAGGTCACCGTTTAATGGCCTGTGTTTTGAATGTCAAGGTCAAACGTCCACGATTTAATGGGAGACGCGTGTCTGTCAGACTTCACCCGCACAGAGTTAATGGCATGTGTGTCTGGGCTCAAGGTCATATTGTAAAGGTCACGGTCACCTCATGTCAAGGTCATGTCAAGGTCACCGTTTAATGGCCTGTGTTTTGAATGTCAAGGTCAAACGTCCACGATTTAATGGGAGACGCGTGTCTGTCAGACTTCACCCGCACAGAGTTAATGGCCTGTGTGTCTGGGCTCAAGGTCATATTGTAAAGGTCACGGTCACCTCATGTCAAGGTCATGTCAAGGTCACCGTTTAATGGCCTGTGTTTTGAATGTCAAGGTCAAACGTCCACGATTTAATGGGAGACGCGTGTCTGTCAGACTTCACCCGCACGGAGTTAATGGCCTGTGTGTCTGGGCTCAAGGTCATATTGTAAAGGTCACGGTCACCTCATGTCAAGGTCATGTCAAGGTCATGTCAAGGTCACCGTTTAATGGCCTGTGTTTTGAATGTGAAGGTCAAACGTCCACGATTTAATGGGAGACGCGTGTCTGTCAGACTTCACCCGCACAGAGTTAATGGCCTGTGTGTCTGGGCTCAAGGTCATATTGTAAAGGTCACGGTCACCTCATGTCAAGGTCATGTCAAGGTCACCGTTTAATGGCCTGTGTTTTGAATGTGAAGGTCAAACGTCCACGATTTAATGGGAGACGCGTGTCTGTCAGACTTCACCCGCACGGAGTTAATGGCCTGTGTGTCTGGGCTCAAGGTCATATTGTAAAGGTCACGGTCACCTCATGTCAAGGTCATGTCAAGGTCACCGTTTAATGGCCTGTGTTTTGAATGTGAAGGTCAAACGTCCACGATTTAATGGGAGACGCGTGTCTGTCAGACTTCACCCGCACGGAGTTAATGGCCTGTGTGTCTGGGCTCAAGGTCATATTGTAAAGGTCACGGTCACCCCATGTCAAGGTCATGTCAAGGTCACCGTTTAATGGCCTGTGTTTTGAATGTGAAGGTCAAACGTCCACGATTTAATGGGAGACGCGTGTCTGTCAGACTTCACCCGCACGGAGTTAATGGCCTGTGTGTCTGGGCTCAAGGTCATATTGTAAAGGTCACGGTCACCTCATGTCAAGGTCATGTCAAGGTCACCGTTTAATGGCCTGTGTTTTGAATGTGAAGGTCAAACGTCCACGATTTAATGGGAGACGCGTGTCTGTCAGACTTCACCCGCACGGAGTTAATGGCCTGTGTGTCTGGGCTCAAGGTCATATTGTAAAGGTCACGGTCACCTCATGTCAAGGTCATGTCAAGGTCACCGTTTAATGGCCTGTGTTTTGAATGTGAAGGTCAAACGTCCACGATTTAATGGGAGACGCGTGTCTGTCAGACTTCACCCGCACGGAGTTAAGGGCATGTGTGTCTGGGCTCAAGGTCATATTGTAAAGGTCACGGTCACCTCATGTCAAGGTCATGTCAAGGTCATGTCAAGGTCACCGTTTAATGGCCTGTGTTTTGAATGTCAAGGTCAAACGTCCACGATTTAATGGGAGACGCGTGTCTGTCAGACTTCACCCGCACGGAGTTAATGGCATGTGTGTCTGGGCTCAAGGTCATATTGTAAAGGTCACGGTCACCTCATGTCAAGGTCATGTCAAGGTCATGTCAAGGTCACCGTTTAATGGCCTGTGTTTTGAATGTCAAGGTCAAACGTCCACGATTTAATGGGAGACGCGTGTCTGTCAGACTTCACCCGCACGGAGTTAATGGCATGTGTGTCTGGGCTCAAGGTCATATTGTAAAGGTCACGGTCACCTCATGTCAAGGTCATGTCAAGGTCATGTCAAGGTCACCGTTTAATGGCCTGTGTTTTGAATGTCAAGGTCAAACGTCCACGATTTAATGGGAGACGCGTGTCTGTCAGACTTCACCCGCACGGAGTTAATGGCATGTGTGTCTGGGCTCAAGGTCATATTGTAAAGGTCACGGTCACCTCATGTCAAGGTCATGTCAAGGTCACCGTTTAATGGCCTGTGTTTTGAATGTCAAGGTCAAACGTCCACGATTTAATGGGAGACGCGTGTCTGTCAGACTTCACCCGCACGGAGTTAATGGCATGTGTGTCTGGGCTCAAGGTCATATTGTAAAGGTCACGGTCACCGCATGTCAAGGTCATGTCAAGGTCATGTCAAGGTCACCGTTTAATGGCCTGTGTTTTGAATGTCAAGGTCAAACGTCCACGATTTAATGGGAGACGCGTGTCTGTCAGACTTCACCCGCACGGAGTTAATGGCATGTGTGTCTGGGCTCAAGGTCATATTGTAAAGGTCACGGTCACCTCATGTCAAGGTCATGTCAAGGTCATGTCAAGGTCACCGTTTAATGGCCTGTGTTTTGAATGTCAAGGTCAAACGTCCACGATTTAATGGGAGACGCGTGTCTGTCAGACTTCACCCGCACGGAGTTAATGGCATGTGTGTCTGGGCTCAAGGTCATATTGTAAAGGTCACGGTCACCTCATGTCAAGGTCATGTCAAGGTCATGTCAAGGTCACCGTTTAATGGCCTGTGTTTTGAATGTCAAGGTCAAACGTCCACGATTTAATGGGAGACGCGTGTCTGTCAGACTTCACCCGCACGGAGTTAAGGGCATGTGTGTCTGGGCTCAAGGTCATATTGTAAAGGTCACGGTCACCTCATGTCAAGGTCATGTCAAGGTCACCGTTTAATGGCCTGTGTTTTGAATGTCAAGGTCAAACGTCCACGATTTAATGGGAGACGCGTGTCTGTCAGACTTCACCCGCACGGAGTTAATGGCATGTGTGTCTGGGCTCAAGGTCATATTGTAAAGGTCACGGTCACCTCATGTCAAGGTCATGTCAAGGTCACCGTTTAATGGCCTGTGTTTTGAATGTCAAGGTCAAACGTCCACGATTTAATGGGAGACGCGTGTCTGTCAGACTTCACCCGCACAGAGTTAATGGCATGTGTGTCTGGGCTCAAGGTCATATTGTAAAGGTCACGGTCACCTCATGTCAAGGTCATGTCAAGGTCACCGTTTAATGGCCTGTGTTTTGAATGTCAAGGTCAAACGTCCACGATTTAATGGGAGACGCGTGTCTGTCAGACTTCACCCGCACAGAGTTAATGGCCTGTGTGTCTGGGCTCAAGGTCATATTGTAAAGGTCACGGTCACCTCATGTCAAGGTCATGTCAAGGTCACCGTTTAATGGCCTGTGTTTTGAATGTCAAGGTCAAACGTCCACGATTTAATGGGAGACGCGTGTCTGTCAGACTTCACCCGCACGGAGTTAATGGCCTGTGTGTCTGGGCTCAAGGTCATATTGTAAAGGTCACGGTCACCTCATGTCAAGGTCATGTCAAGGTCATGTCAAGGTCACCGTTTAATGGCCTGTGTTTTGAATGTGAAGGTCAAACGTCCACGATTTAATGGGAGACGCGTGTCTGTCAGACTTCACCCGCACAGAGTTAATGGCCTGTGTGTCTGGGCTCAAGGTCATATTGTAAAGGTCACGGTCACCTCATGTCAAGGTCATGTCAAGGTCACCGTTTAATGGCCTGTGTTTTGAATGTGAAGGTCAAACGTCCACGATTTAATGGGAGACGCGTGTCTGTCAGACTTCACCCGCACGGAGTTAATGGCCTGTGTGTCTGGGCTCAAGGTCATATTGTAAAGGTCACGGTCACCTCATGTCAAGGTCATGTCAAGGTCACCGTTTAATGGCCTGTGTTTTGAATGTGAAGGTCAAACGTCCACGATTTAATGGGAGACGCGTGTCTGTCAGACTTCACCCGCACGGAGTTAATGGCCTGTGTGTCTGGGCTCAAGGTCATATTGTAAAGGTCACGGTCACCCCATGTCAAGGTCATGTCAAGGTCACCGTTTAATGGCCTGTGTTTTGAATGTGAAGGTCAAACGTCCACGATTTAATGGGAGACGCGTGTCTGTCAGACTTCACCCGCACGGAGTTAATGGCCTGTGTGTCTGGGCTCAAGGTCATATTGTAAAGGTCACGGTCACCTCATGTCAAGGTCATGTCAAGGTCACCGTTTAATGGCCTGTGTTTTGAATGTGAAGGTCAAACGTCCACGATTTAATGGGAGACGCGTGTCTGTCAGACTTCACCCGCACGGAGTTAATGGCCTGTGTGTCTGGGCTCAAGGTCATATTGTAAAGGTCACGGTCACCTCATGTCAAGGTCATGTCAAGGTCACCGTTTAATGGCCTGTGTTTTGAATGTGAAGGTCAAACGTCCACGATTTAATGGGAGACGCGTGTCTGTCAGACTTCACCCGCACGGAGTTAATGGCCTGTGTGTCTGGGCTCAAGGTCATATTGTAAAGGTCACGGTCACCTCATGTCAAGGTCATGTCAAGGTCATGTCAAGGTCCCGTTTAATGGCCTGTGTTTTGAATGTCAAGGTCAAACGTCCACGATTTAATGGGAGACGCGTGTCTGTCAGACTTCACCCGCACGGAGTTAATGGCCTGTGTGTCTGGGCTCAAGGTCATATTGTAAAGGTCACGGTCACCTCATGTCAAGGTCATGTCAAGGTCACCGTTTAATGGCCTGTGTTTTGAATGTCAAGGTCAAACGTCCACGATTTAATGGGAGACGCGTGTCTGTCAGACTTCACCCGCACGGAGTTAATGGCCTGTGTGTCTGGGCTCAAGGTCATATTGTAAAGGTCACGGTCACCTCATGTCAAGGTCATGTCAAGGTCACCGTTTAATGGCCTGTGTTTTGAATGTCAAGGTCAAACGTCCACGATTTAATGGGAGACGCGTGTCTGTCAGACTTCACCCGCACGGAGTTAATGGCCTGTGTGTCTGGGCTCAAGGTCATATTGTAAAGGTCACGGTCACCTCATGTCAAGGTCATGTCAAGGTCACCGTTTAATGGCCTGTGTTTTGAATGTCAAGGTCAAACGTCCACGATTTAATGGGAGACGCGTGTCTGTCAGACTTCACCCGCACGGAGTTAATGGCCTGTGTGTCTGGGCTCAAGGTCATATTGTAAAGGTCACGGTCCCCTCATGTCAAGGTCATGTCAAGGTCATGTCAAGGTAACCGTTTAATGGCCTGTGTTTTGAATGTCAAGGTCAAACGTCCACGATTTAATGGGAGACGCGTGTCTGTCAGACTTCACCCGCACGGATACTCGTTAATGGCCTGTGTGTCTGGGCTCAAGGTCATATTGTAAAGGTCACGGTCACCTCATGTCAAGGTCATGTCAAGGTCTGTCAAGGTCCCGTTTAATGGCCTGTGTTTTGAATGTCAAGGTCAAACGTCCACGATTTATGGGAGACGCGTGTCTGTCAGACTTCACCCGCACGGATACTTAATGGCCTGTGTTTTGATGTCTAGGTCAAACGTCCACGATATAGTGGTAAACGCGTGTCTGTCAAGAACTTCACCCGCACGGTGAATGTCAAGGTCAAACGTCCACGATTTAATGGGAGACGCGTGTCTGTCAGACTTCACCCGCACGGAGTTAATGGCCTGTGTGTCTGGGCTCAAGGTCATATTGTAAAGGTCACGGTCACCTCATGTCAAGGTCATGTCAAGGTCACCGTTTAATGGCCTGTGTTTTGAATGTCAAGGTCAAACGTCCACGATTTAATGGGAGACGCGTGTCTGTCAGACTTCACCCGCACGGAGTTAATGGCCTGTGTGTCTGGGCTCAAGGTCATATTGTAAAGGTCACGGTCACCTCATGTCAAGGTCATGTCAAGGTCACCGTTTAATGGCCTGTGTTTTGAATGTCAAGGTCAAACGTCCACGATTTAATGGGAGACGCGTGTCTGTCAGACTTCACCCGCACGGAGTTAATGGCCTGTGTGTCTGGGCTCAAGGTCATATTGTAAAGGTCACGGTCACCTCATGTCAAGGTCATGTCAAGGTCACCGTTTAATGGCCTGTGTTTTGAATGTCAAGGTCAAACGTCCACGATTTAATGGGAGACGCGTGTCTGTCAGACTTCACCCGCACGGAGTTAATGGCCTGTGTGTCTGGGCTCAAGGTCATATTGTAAAGGTCACGGTCACCTCATGTCAAGGTCATGTCAAGGTCATGTCAAGGTCACCGTTTAATGGCCTGTGTTTTGAATGTCAAGGTCAAACGTCCACGATTTAATGGGAGACGCGTGTCTGTCAGACTTCACCCGCACGGAGTTAATGGCCTGTGTGTCTGGGCTCAAGGTCATATTGTAAAGGTCACGGTCACCTCATGTCAAGGTCATGTCAAGGTCACCGTTTAATGGCCTGTGTTTTGAATGTCAAGGTCAAACGTCCACGATTTAATGGGAGACGCGTGTCTGTCAGACTTCACCCGCACGGAGTTAATGGCCTGTGTGTCTGGGCTCAAGGTCATATTGTAAAGGTCACGGTCACCTCATGTCAAGGTCATGTCAAGGTCATGTCAAGGTCACCGTTTAATGGCCTGTGTTTTGAATGTCAAGGTCAAACGTCCACGATTTAATGGGAGACGCGTGTCTGTCAGACTTCACCCGCACGGAGTTAATGGCCTGTGTGTCTGGGCTCAAGGTCATATTGTAAAGGTCACGGTCACCTCATGTCAAGGTCATGTCAAGGTCATGTCAAGGTCACCGTTTAATGGCCTGTGTTTTGAATGTCAAGGTCAAACGTCCACGATTTAATGGGAGACGCGTGTCTGTCAGACTTCACCCGCACGGAGTTAATGGCCTGTGTGTCTGGGCTCAAGGTCATATTGTAAAGGTCACGGTCACCTCATGTCAAGGTCATGTCAAGGTCACCGTTTAATGGCCTGTGTTTTGAATGTCAAGGTCAAACGTCCACGATTTAATGGGAGACGCGTGTCTGTCAGACTTCACCCGCACGGAGTTAATGGCCTGTGTGTCTGGGCTCAAGGTCATATTGTAAAGGTCACGGTCACCTCATGTCAAGGTCATGTCAAGGTCATGTCAAGGTCACCGTTTAATGGCCTGTGTTTTGAATGTCAAGGTCAAACGTCCACGATTTAATGGGAGACGCGTGTCTGTCAGACTTCACCCGCACGGAGTTAATGGCCTGTGTGTCTGGGCTCAAGGTCATATTGTAAAGGTCACGGTCACCTCATGTCAAGGTCATGTCAAGGTCACCGTTTAATGGCCTGTGTTTTGAATGTCAAGGTCAAACGTCCACGATTTAATGGGAGACGCGTGTCTGTCAGACTTCACCCGCACGGAGTTAATGGCCTGTGTGTCTGGGCTCAAGGTCATATTGTAAAGGTCACGGTCACCTCATGTCAAGGTCATGTCAAGGTCATGTCAAGGTCACCGTTTAATGGCCTGTGTTTTGAATGTCAAGGTCAAACGTCCACGATTTAATGGGAGACGCGTGTCTGTCAGACTTCACCCGCACGGAGTTAATGGCCTGTGTGTCTGGGCTCAAGGTCATATTGTAAAGGTCACGGTCACCTCATGTCAAGGTCATGTCAAGGTCATGTCAAGGTCACCGTTTAATGGCCTGTGTTTTGAATGTCAAGGTCAAACGTCCACGATTTAATGGGAGACGCGTGTCTGTCAGACTTCACCCGCACGGAGTTAATGGCCTGTGTGTCTGGGCTCAAGGTCATATTGTAAAGGTCACGGTCACCTCATGTCAAGGTCATGTCAAGGTCATGTCAAGGTCACCGTTTAATGGCCTGTGTTTTGAATGTCAAGGTCAAACGTCCACGATTTAATGGGAGACGCGTGTCTGTCAGACTTCACCCGCACGGAGTTAATGGCCTGTGTGTCTGGGCTCAAGGTCATATTGTAAAGGTCACGGTCACCTCATGTCAAGGTCATGTCAAGGTCACCGTTTAATGGCCTGTGTTTTGAATGTCAAGGTCAAACGTCCACGATTTAATGGGAGACGCGTGTCTGTCAGACTTCACCCGCACGGAGTTAATGGCCTGTGTGTCTGGGCTCAAGGTCATATTGTAAAGGTCACGGTCACCTCATGTCAAGGTCATGTCAAGGTCATGTCAAGGTCACCGTTTAATGGCCTGTGTTTTGAATGTCAAGGTCAAACGTCCACGATTTAATGGGAGACGCGTGTCTGTCAGACTTCACCCGCACGGAGTTAATGGCCTGTGTGTCTGGGCTCAAGGTCATATTGTAAAGGTCACGGTCACCTCATGTCAAGGTCATGTCAAGGTCACCGTTTAATGGCCTGTGTTTTGAATGTCAAGGTCAAACGTCCACGATTTAATGGGAGACGCGTGTCTGTCAGACTTCACCCGCACGGAGTTAATGGCCTGTGTGTCTGGGCTCAAGGTCATATTGTAAAGGTCACGGTCACCTCATGTCAAGGTCATGTCAAGGTCATGTCAAGGTCACCGTTTAATGGCCTGTGTTTTGAATGTCAAGGTCAAACGTCCACGATTTAATGGGAGACGCGTGTCTGTCAGACTTCACCCGCACGGAGTTAATGGCCTGTGTGTCTGGGCTCAAGGTCATATTGTAAAGGTCACGGTCACCTCATGTCAAGGTCATGTCAAGGTCACCGTTTAATGGCCTGTGTTTTGAATGTCAAGGTCAAACGTCCACGATTTAATGGGAGACGCGTGTCTGTCAGACTTCACCCGCACGGAGTTAATGGCCTGTGTGTCTGGGCTCAAGGTCATATTGTAAAGGTCACGGTCACCTCATGTCAAGGTCATGTCAAGGTCATGTCAAGGTCACCGTTTAATGGCCTGTGTTTTGAATGTCAAGGTCAAACGTCCACGATTTAATGGGAGACGCGTGTCTGTCAGACTTCACCCGCACGGAGTTAATGGCCTGTGTGTCTGGGCTCAAGGTCATATTGTAAAGGTCACGGTCACCTCATGTCAAGGTCATGTCAAGGTCACCGTTTAATGGCCTGTGTTTTGAATGTCAAGGTCAAACGTCCACGATTTAATGGGAGACGCGTGTCTGTCAGACTTCACCCGCACGGAGTTAATGGCCTGTGTGTCTGGGCTCAAGGTCATATTGTAAAGGTCACGGTCACCTCATGTCAAGGTCATGTCAAGGTCACCGTTTAATGGCCTGTGTTTTGAATGTCAAGGTCAAACGTCCACGATTTAATGGGAGACGCGTGTCTGTCAGACTTCACCCGCACGGAGTTAATGGCCTGTGTGTCTGGGCTCAAGGTCATATTGTAAAGGTCACGGTCCCCTCATGTCAAGGTCATGTCAAGGTCACCGTTTAATGGCCTGTGTTTTGAATGTCAAGGTCAAACGTCCACGATTTAATGGGAGACGCGTGTCTGTCAGACTTCACCCGCACGGAGTTAATGGCCTGTGTGTCTGGGCTCAAGGTCATATTGTAAAGGTCACGGTCACCTCATGTCAAGGTCATGTCAAGGTCATGTCAAGGTCACCGTTTAATGGCCTGTGTTTTGAATGTCAAGGTCAAACGTCCACGATTTAATGGGAGACGCGTGTCTGTCAGACTTCACCCGCACGGAGTTAATGGCCTGTGTGTCTGGGCTCAAGGTCATATTGTAAAGGTCACGGTCACCTCATGTCAAGGTCATGTCAAGGTCACCGTTTAATGGCCTGTGTTTTGAATGTCAAGGTCAAACGTCCACGATTTAATGGGAGACGCGTGTCTGTCAGACTTCACCCGCACGGAGTTAATGGCCTGTGTGTCTGGGCTCAAGGTCATATTGTAAAGGTCACGGTCACCTCATGTCAAGGTCATGTCAAGGTCACCGTTTAATGGCCTGTGTTTTGAATGTCAAGGTCAAACGTCCACGATTTAATGGGAGACGCGTGTCTGTCAGACTTCACCCGCACGGAGTTAATGGCCTGTGTGTCTGGGCTCAAGGTCATATTGTAAAGGTCACGGTCACCTCATGTCAAGGTCATGTCAAGGTCATGTCAAGGTCACCGTTTAATGGCCTGTGTTTTGAATGTCAAGGTCAAACGTCCACGATTTAATGGGAGACGCGTGTCTGTCAGACTTCACCCGCACGGAGTTAATGGCCTGTGTGTCTGGGCTCAAGGTCATATTGTAAAGGTCACGGTCACCTCATGTCAAGGTCATGTCAAGGTCACCGTTTAATGGCCTGTGTTTTGAATGTCAAGGTCAAACGTCCACGATTTAATGGGAGACGCGTGTCTGTCAGACTTCACCCGCACGGAGTTAATGGCCTGTGTGTCTGGGCTCAAGGTCATATTGTAAAGGTCACGGTCACCTCATGTCATGTCAAGGTCATGTCAAGGTCACCGTTTAATGGCCTGTGTTTTGAATGTCAAGGTCAAACGTCCACGATTTAATGGGAGACGCGTGTCTGTCAGACTTCACCCGCACGGAGTTAATGGCCTGTGTGTCTGGGCTCAAGGTCATATTGTAAAGGTCACGGTCACCTCATGTCAAGGTCATGTCAAGGTCATGTCAAGGTCACCGTTTAATGGCCTGTGTTTTGAATGTCAAGGTCAAACGTCCACGATTTAATGGGAGACGCGTGTCTGTCAGACTTCACCCGCACGGAGTTAATGGCCTGTGTGTCTGGGCTCAAGGTCATATTGTAAAGGTCACGGTCACCTCATGTCAAGGACATGTCAAGGTCATGTCAAGGTCACCGTTTAATGGCCTGTGTTTTGAATGTCAAGGTCAAACGTCCACGATTTAAT
>CAUVYP010000422.1:0-55000 GCA_963556195.1 Sepiola atlantica | reverse complement strand
AGATTCAGAAGTGCAGCTCTTGTACTGCCGGAGATATGTCGATACAAACTGAATACGCAAAACATCAACAAAATTTAGCGCGTTTTAAAGTTGATATCGCTTTTGTTTATAACTTCCACATTTATTCGAATTGTGCAACGAAACTTTGCATACAGTCGCACAGACACTAGTTCTACTGCAGTACCAAGTCTCAGAGGTGCAGCTATTGTACTGCCGGAGATATGTCGATACAAACTGAATACGCAAAATATCAACAAAATTTAGCGCGTTTTAAAGTTGATATCGCTTTTGTTTATAACTTCCACATTTATTCGAATTGTGCCACGAAACTTTGCAGACAGTCGCGGAGACACATGTCTTACTGAAGTACCAAGTTTCAGAAGTGCAGCTCTTGTACTGCCGGAGATATGTCGATACAAACTGAATACGCAAAACATCAACAAAATTTAGCGCGTTTTAAAGTTGATATCGCTTTTGTTTATAACTTCCACATTTATTCGAATTGTGCAACGAAACTTTGCAGACAGTCTCCAATAGGCCTTTTCTACTGAAGTTCCAAGTTTCATAAGTGCAGCTCTTGTACTTCCGGAGATATGTCGATACAAACTGAATACGCAAAACATCAACAAAATTTAGCGCGTTTTAAAGTTGATATCGCTTTTTTTTATAACTTCCACATTTATTCGAATTGTGCAACGAAACTTTGCAGACAGTCCCAAATAGGCCCTTTTTACTGAAGTACCAAGTTTCAAAAGTGCAGCTCTTGTACTGCCGGAGATATGTCGATACAAACTGAATACGCAAAACATCAACAAACTTTAGCGCGTTTTAAAGTTGATATCGCTTTTGTTTATAACTTCCATATTTATTCGAATTGTGCAACGAAACTTTGCAGACAGTCGCGGAGACACATTTACTACTGAAGTACCAAGTTTCAGAAGTGCAGCTATTGTACTGCCGGAGATATGTCGATACAAACTGAATACGCAAAACATCAACAAAATTAAGCGCGTTTTAAAGTTGATATCGCTTTTGTTTATAACTTCTACATTTATTCGAATTGTGCAACGAAACTTTGCAGACAGTCTCAAATAGGACTTTTCTACTGAAGTACCAAGTTTCAGAAGTGCAGCTCTTGTACTGCCGGAGATATGTCGATACAAACTGAATACGCAAAACATCAACAAAATTTAGCGCGTTTTAAAGTTGATATCGCTTTTGTTTATAACTTCCACATTTATTCGAATTGTGCAACGAAACTTTGCAGACAGTCGCGGAGACACATTTACTACTGATGTACTAAGTTTCAGAAGTGCAGCTCTTGTACTGCCGGAGATATGTCGATACAAACTGAATACGCAAAACATCAACAAAATTTAGCGCATTTTAAAGTTGATATCGCTTTTGTTTATAACTTCCACATTTATTCGAATTGTGCAACGAAACTTGGCAGACAGTCGCGGAGACACATTTGCTACTTAAGTACGAAGTTTCAGAAGTGCAGCTCTTGTACTGCCGGAGATATGTCGATACAAACTGAATACGCAAAACATCAACAAAATTTAGCGCGTTTTAAAGTTGATATCGCTTTTGTTTATAACTTCCACATTTACTCGAATTGTGCAACGAAACTTTGCATACAGTCGCACAGACACAAGTTCTACTGAAGTACCAAGTTTCAGAAGTGCAGCTCTTGTACTGCCGGAGATATGTCGATACAAACTGAATACGCAAAACATCAACAAAATTTAGCGCGTTGTAAAGTTGATATCGCTTTTGTTTATAACTTCCACATTTATTCGAATTGTGCAACGAAACTTTGCAGACAGTCTCTAATAGGCCTTGACTACTGAAGTACCAAGTTTCAGAAGTGCAGCTCTTGTACGGCCGGAAATATGTCGATACAAACTGAATACGCAAAACATCAACCGAATTAAGCGCGTTTTAAAGTTGATATCGCTTTTGTTTATAACTTCCACATTTATTCGAATTGTGCCACGAAACTTTGCAGACCGTCTCGAATAGGCCTTTTCCACTGAAGTACTAAGTATTAGAAGTAAAGCTCTTGTACTGCCGTAGATATGTCGATACAAACTGAATACGCAAAACATCAACCAAATTTAGCGCGTTTTAAAGTTGATATAGCTTTTGTTTATAACTTCCACATTTATTCGAATTGTGCAACGAAACTTTGCAGACAGTCGCAGAGACACATTTTCTACTGAAGTACCAAGTTTCAGAAGTGCAGCTGTTGTACTGCCAGTAATATGTCGATACAAACTGAATACGCCAAAACATTAACAAAATTAAGCGCGTTTTAAAGTTGATATCGCTTTTGTTTATAACTTCCACATTTATTCGAATTGGGCAACGAAACTTTGCAGACAGTCGATGAGACACATGTCCTACTGAAGTACCAAGTTTCAGAAGTGCAGCTCTTGTACTGCCGGAGATATGTCGATACAAACTGAATACGCAAAACATCAACACAATTCAGCGCGTTTTAAAGTTGATATCGCTTTTGTTTATAACTTCCACATTTATTCTAATTGTGCAACGAAACTTTGCAGACAGTCGCGGAGACACATTTTCTACCGAAGTTACAAGTTTCAGAAGTGCAGCTCTTGTACTGCCGGAGATATGTCGATACAAACTGAATACGCAAAACATCAACAAAATTTAGCGCGTTTTAAAGTTGATATCGCTTTTGTTTATAACTTCCACATTTATTCGAATTGTGCAACGAAACTTTGCATACAGTCGCACAAACACAAGTTCTACTGAAGTACCAAGTCTCAGAAGTGCAGCTCTTGTACTGCCGGAGATATATCGATACAAACTTAATACGCAAAACATCAACAACATTTAGCGCGTTTTAAAGTTGATATCGCTTTTGTTTATAACTTCCACATTTATTCGAATTGTGCAACGAAACTTTGCAGACAGTCTCAAATAGGCCTTTTCCACTGAAGTACCAAGTTTCAGAAGTGCAGCTCTTGTACTGCCGGAGATATGTCGATACAAACTGAATACGCAAAACATCAACAAAATTTAGCGCGTTTTAAAGTTGATATCGCTTTTGTTTATAACTTCAACATTTACTCGAATTGTGCAACGAAACTTTGCATACAGTCGCACAGACACAAGTTCTACTGAAGTACTAAGTTTCAGAAGTGCAGCTCTTGTACTGCCGGAGATATGTCGATACAAACTGAATACGCAAAACATCTACAAAATTTAGCGCGTTTTAAAGTTGATATACCTTTTGTTTATAACTTCCACATTTATTCGAATTGTGCAACGAAACTTTGCAGACAGTCTCTAATAGGCCTTGACTACTGAAGTACGAAGTTTCAGAAGGAAATATGTCGATACAAACTGAATACGCAAAACATCAACCGAATTAAGCGCGTTTTAAAGTTGATATCGCTTTTGTTTATAACTTGTACATTTATTCGAATTGTGCAACGAAACTTTGCAGACCGTCTCGAATAGGCCTTTTCTACTGAAGTACTAAGTATTAGAAGTGAAGCTCTTGTACTGCCGTAGATATGTCGATACAAACTGAATACGCAAAACATCAACCAAATTTAGCGCGTTTTAAAGTTGATATAGCTTTTGTTTATAACTTCCACATTTATTCGAATTGTGCAACGAAACTTTGCAGACAGTCGCGGAGACACATTTACTACTGAAGTACCAAGTTTCAGAAGTGCAGCTGTTGTACTGCCAGAGATATGTCGATACAAACTGAATACGCCAAAACATCAACAAAATTAAGCGCGTTTTAAAGTTGATATCGCTTTTGTTTATAACTTCCACATTTATTCGAATTGTGCAACGAAACTTTGCAGACAGTCGCGGAGACACATGTCCTACTGAAGTACCAAGTTTCAGAAGTGCAGCTCTTGTACTGCCGGAGATATGTCGATACAAACTGAATACGCAAAACATCAACAAAATTCAGCGCGTTTTAAAGTTGATATCGCTTTTGTTTATAACTTCCACATTTATTCGAATTGTGCAACGAAACTTTGCATACAGTCGCACAGACACTAGTTCTACTGCAGTACCAAGTCTCAGAGGTGCAGCTATTGTACTGCCGGAGATATGTCGATACAAACTGAATACGCAAAATATCAACAAAATTTAGCGCGTTTTAAAGTTGATATCGCTTTTGTTTATAACTTCCACATTTATTCGAATTGTGCCACGAAACTTTGCAGACAGTCGCGGAGACACATGTCTTACTGAAGTACCAAGTTTCAGAAGTGCAGCTCTTGTACTGCCGGAGATATGTCGATACAAACTGAATACGCAAAACATCAACAAAATTTAGCGCGTTTTAAAGTTGATATCGCTTTTGTTTATAACTTCCACATTTATTCGAATTGTGCAACGAAACTTTGCAGACAGTCTCCAATAGGCCTTTTCTACTGAAGTTCCAAGTTTCATAAGTGCAGCTCTTGTACTTCCGGAGATATGTCGATACAAACTGAATACGCAAAACATCAACAAAATTTAGCGCGTTTTAAAGTTGATATCGCTTTTTTTTATAACTTCCACATTTATTCGAATTGTGCAACGAAACTTTGCAGACAGTCCCAAATAGGCCTTTTTTACTGAAGTACCAAGTTTCAAAAGTGCAGCTTTTGTACTGCCGGAGATATGTCGATACAAACTGAATACGCAAAACATCAACAAACTTTAGCGCGTTTTAAAGTTGATATCGCTTTTGTTTATAACTTCCATATTTATTCGAATTGTGCAACGAAACTTTGCAGACAGTCGCGGAGACACATTTACTACTGAAGTACCAAGTTTCAGAAGTGCAGCTATTGTACTGCCGGAGATATGTCGATACAAACTGAATACGCAAAACATCAACAAAATTAAGCGCGTTTTAAAGTTGATATCGCTTTTGTTTATAACTTCTACATTTATTCGAATTGTGCAACGAAACTTTGCAGACAGTCTCAAATAGGACTTTTCTACTGAAGTACCAAGTTTCAGAAGTGCAGCTCTTGTACTGCCGGAGATATGTCGATACAAACTGAATACGCAAAACATCAACAAAATTTAGCGCGTTTTAAAGTTGATATCGCTTTTGTTTATAACTTCCACATTTATTCGAATTGTGCAACGAAACTTTGCAGACAGTCGCGGAGACACAGTTACTACTGATGTACTAAGTTTCAGAAGTGCAGCTCTTGTACTGCCGGAGATATGTCGATACAAACTGAATACGCAAAACATCAACAAAATTTAGCGCATTTTAAAGTTGATATCGCTTTTGTTTATAACTTCCACATTTATTCGAATTGTGCAACGAAACTTGGCAGACAGTCGCGGAGACACATTTGCTACTTAAGTACGAAGTTTCAGAAGTGCAGCTCTTGTACTGCCGGAGATATGTCGATACAAACTGAATACGCAAAACATCAACAAAATTTAGCGCGTTGTAAAGTTGATATCGCTTTTGTTTATAACTTCCACATTTATTCGAATTGTGCAACGAAACTTTGCAGACAGTCTCTAATAGGCCTTGACTACTGAAGTACCAAGTTTCAGAAGTGCAGCTCTTGTACGGCCGGAAATATGTCGATACAAACTGAATACGCAAAACATCAACCGAATTAAGCGCGTTTTAAAGTTGATATCGCTTTTGTTTATAACTTCCACATTTATTCGAATTGTGCAACGAAACTTTGCAGACCGTCTCGAATAGGCCTTTTCCACTGAAGTACTAAGTATTAGAAGTAAAGCTCTTGTACTGTCGGAGATATGTCGATACAAACTGAATACGCAAAACATCAACCAAATTTAGCGCGTTTTAAAGTTGATATAGCTTTTGTTTATAACTTCCACATTTATTCGAATTGTGCAACGAAACTTTGCAGACAGTCGCAGAGACACATTTACTACTGAAGTACCAAGTTTCAGAAGTGCAGCTCTTGTACTGCCAGAGATATGTCGATACAAACTGAATACGCCAAAACATCAACAAAATTAAGCGCGTTTTAAAGTTGATATCGCTTTTGTTTATAACTTCCACATTTATTCGAATTGTGCAACGAAACTTTGCAGACAGTCGCGGAGACACATGTCCTACTGAAGTACCAAGTTTCAGAAGTGCAGCTCTTGTACTGCCGGAGATATGTCGATACAAACTGAATACGCAAAACATCAACAAAATTCAGCGCGTTTTAAAGTTGATATCGCTTTTGTTTATAACTTCCACATTTATTCGAATTGGGCAACGAAACTTTGCAGACAGTCGCACAGACACTAGTTCTACTGAAGTACCAAGTCTCAGAGGTGCAGCTATTGTACTGCCGGAGATATGTCGATACAAACTGAATACGCAAAATATCAACAAAATTTAGCGCGTTTTAAAGTTGATATCGCTTTTGTTTATAACTTCCACATTTATTCGAATTGTGCCACGAAACTTTGCAGACAGTCGCGGAGACACATGTCTTACTGAAGTACCAAGTTTCAGAAGTGCAGCTCTTGTACTGCCGGAGATATGTCGATACAAACTGAATACGCAAAACATCAACAAAATTTAGCGCGTTTTAAAGTTGATATCGCTTTTGTTTATAACTTCCACATTTATTCGAATTGTGCAACGAAACTTTGCAGACAGTCCCAAATAGGCCTTTTTTACTGAAGTACCAAGTTTCAAAAGTGCAGCTCTTGTACTGCCGGAGATATGTCGATACAAACTGAATACGCAAAACATCAACAAACTTTAGCGCGTTTTAAAGTTGATATCGCTTTTGTTTATAACTTCCATATTTATTCGAATTGTGCAACGAAACTTTGCAGACAGTCGCGGAGACACATTTACTACTGAAGTACCAAGTTTCAGAAGTGCAGCTATTGTACTGCAAGAGATATGTCGATACAAACTGAATACGCAAAACATCAACAAAATTAAGCGCGTTTTAAAGTTGATATCGCTTTTGTTTATAACTTCTACATTTATTCGAATTGTGCAACGAAACTTTGCAGACAGTCTCAAATAGGACTTTTCTACTGAAGTACCAAGTTTCAGAAGTGCAGCTCTTGTACTGCCGGAGATATGTCGATACAAACTGAATACGCAAAACATCAACAAAATTTAGCGCGTTTTAAAGTTGATATCGCTTTTGTTTATAACTTCCACATTTATTCGAATTGTGCAACGAAACTTTGCAGACAGTCGCGGAGACACATTTACTACTGATGTACTAAGTTTCAGAAGTGCAGCTCTTGTACTGCCGGAGATATGTCGATACAAACTGAATACGCAAAACATCAACAAAATTTAGCGCATTTTAAAGTTGATATCGCTTTTGTTTATAACTTCCACATTTATTCGAATTGTGCAACGAAACTTGGCAGACAGTCGCGGAGACACATTTGCTACTAAAGTACGAAGTTTCAGAAGTGCAGCTCTTGTACTGCCGGAGATATGTCGATACAAACTGAATACGCAAAACATTAACAAAATTTAGCGCGTTTTAAAGTTGATATCGCTTTTGTTTATAACTTCCACATTTACTCGAATTGTGCAACGAAACTTTGCATACAGTCGCACAGACACAAGTTCTACTGAAGTACCAAGTTTCAGAAGTGCAGCTCTTGTACTGCCGGAGATATGTCGATACAAACTGAATACGCAAAACATCAACAAAATTTAGCGCGTTGTAAAGTTGATATCGCTTTTGTTTATAACTTCCACATTTATTCGAATTGTGCAACGAAACTTTGAAGACAGTCTCTAATAGGCCTTGACTACTGAAGTACCAAGTTTCAGAAGTGCAGCTCTTGTACGGCCGGAAATATGTCGATACAAACTGAATACGCAAAACATCAACCGAATTAAGCGCGTTTTAAAGTTGATATCGCTTTTGTTTATAACTTCCACATTTATTCGAATTGTGCAACGAAACTTTGCAGACCGTCTCGAATAGGCCTTTTCCACTGAAGTACTAAGTATTAGAAGTGAAGCTCTTGTACTGCCGTAGATATGTCGATACAAACTGAATACGCAAAACATCAACCAAATTTAGCGCGTTTTAAAGTTGATATAGCTTTTGTTTATAACTTCCACATTTATTCGAATTGTGCAACGAAACTTTGCAGACAGTCGCAGAGACACATTTACTACTGAAGTACCAAGTTTCAGAAGTGCAGCTCTTGTACTGCCAGAGATATGTCGATACAAACTGAATACGCCAAAACATCAACAAAATTAAGCGCGTTTTAAAGTTGATATCGCTTTTGTTTATAACTTCCACATTTATTCGAATTGTGCAACGAAACTTTGCAGACAGTCGCGGAGACACATGTCCTACTGAAGTACGAAGTTTCAGAAGTGCAGCTCTTGTACTGCCGGAGATATGTCGATACAAACTGAATACGCAAAACATCAACAAAATTCAGCGCGTTTTAAAGTTGATATCGCTTTTGTTTATAACTTCCACATTTATTCGAATTGGGCAACGAAACTTTGCAGACAGTCGCGGAGACACATGTCCTACTGGAGTACCAAGTTTCAGAAGTGCAGCTCTTGTACTGCCGGAGATATGTCGATACAAACTGAATACGCAAAACATCAACACAATTCAGCGCGTTTTAAAGTTGATATCGCTTTTGTTTATAACTTCCACATTTATTCGAATTGTGCAACGAAACTTTGCAGACAGTCGCGGAGACACATTTTCTACCGAAGTTACAAGTTTCAGAAGTGCAGCTCTTGTACTGCCGGAGATATGTCGATACAAACTGAATACGCAAAACATCAACAAAATTTAGCGCGTTTTAAAGTTGATATCGCTTTTGTTTATAACTTCCACATTTATTCGAATTGTGCAACGAAACTTTGCATACAGTCGCACAAACACAAGTTCTACTGAAGTACCAAGTTTCAGAAGTGCAGCTCTTGTACTGCCGGAGATATGTCGATACAAACTTAATACGCAAAACATCAACAACATTTAGCGCGTTTTAAAGCTGATATCGCTTTTGTTTATAACTTCCACATTTATTCGAATTGTGCAACGAAACTTTGCAGACAGTCTCAAATAGGCCTTTTCCACTGAAGTACCAAGTTTCAGAAGTGCAGCTCTTGTACTGCCGGAGATATGTCGATACAAACTGAATACGCAAAACATCAACAAAATTTAGCGCGTTGTAAAGTTGATATCGCTTTTGTTTATAACTTCCACATTTATTCGAATTGTGCAACGAAACTTTGCAGACAGTCGCGGAGACACATTTTCTACTGAAGTACAAAGTTTCAGAAGTGCAGCTCTTGTCCTGCCGGAGATATGTCGATACAAACTGAATACGCAAAACATCAACAAAATTTAGCGCGTTTTAAAGTTGATATCGCTTTTGTTTATAACTTCCACATTTATTCGAATTGTGCAACGAAACTTTGCAGACAGTCCCAAATAGGCCTTTTCTACATAAGTACCAAGTTTCAAAAGTGCAGCTCTTGTACTGCTGGAGATATGTCGATACAAACTGAATACGCAAAACATCAACAAAATTTAGCGCGTTTTAAAGTTGATATCGCTTTGGTTTATAACTTCCACATTTATTTGAATAGTGCAACGAAACTTTGCAGACTGTCTCAAATAGGCTTTTTCTACTGAAGTACTAAGTTTCAGAAGTGAAGCTCTTGTACTGCCGGAGATATGTCAGTACAAACTGAATACGCAAAACATCAACCAAATTTAGCGTGTTTTAAAGTTGATATAGCTTTTGTTTATAACTTCCACATTTATTCGAATTGTGCAACGAAACTTTGCAGACAGTCGCAGAGACACATTTTCTACTGAAGTACCAAGTTTCAGAAGTGCAGCTGTTGTACTGCCAGTAATATGTCGATACAAACTGAATACGCCAAAACATCAACAAAATTAAGCGCGTTTTAAAGTTGATATCGCTTTTGTTTATAACTTCCACATTTATTCGAATTGGGCAACGAAACTTTGCAGACAGTCGATGAGACACATGTCCTACTGAAGTACCAAGTTTCAGAAGTGCAGCTCTTGTACTGCCGGAGATATGTCGATACAAACTGAATACGCAAAACATCAACAGAATTCAGCGCGTTTTAAAGTTGATATCGCTTTTGTTTATAACTTCCACATTTATTCTAATTGTGCAACGAAACTTTGCAGACAGTCGCGGAGACACATTTTCTACCGAAGTTACAAGTTTCAGAAGTGCAGCTCTTGTACTGCCGAAGATATGTCGATACAAACTGAATACGCAAAACATCAACAAAATTTAGCGCGTTTTAAAGTTGATATCGCTTTTGTTTATAACTTCCACATTTATTCGAATTGTGCAACGAAACTTTGCATACAGTCGCACAAACACAAGTTCTACTGAAGTACCAAGTTTCAGAAGTGCAGCTCTTGTACTGCCGGAGATATGTCGATACAAACTTAATACGCAAAACATCAACAACATTTAGCGCGTTTTAAAGTTGATATCGCTTTTGTTTATAACTTCCACATTTATTCGAATTGTGCAACGAAACTTTGCAGACAGTCTCAAATAGGCCTTTTCCACTGAAGTACCAAGTTTCAGAAGTGCAGCTCTCGTACTGCCGGAGATATGTCGATACAAACTGAATACGCAAAACATCAACAAAATTTAGCGCGTTTTAAAGTTGATATCGCTTTTGTTTATAACTTCAACATTTACTCGAATTGTGCAACGAAACTTTGCATACAGTCGCACAGACACAAGTTCTACTGAAGTACTAAGTTTCAGAAGTGCAGCTCTTGTACTGCCGGAGATATGTCGATACAAACTGAATACGCAAAACATCTACAAAATTTAGCGCGTTTTAAAGTTGATATACCTTTTGTTTATAACTTCCACATTTATTCGAATTGTGCAACGAAACTTTGCAGACAGTCTCTAATAGGCCTTGACTACTGAAGTACGAAGTTTCAGAAGGAAATATGTCGATACAAACTGAATACGCAAAACATCAACCGAATTAAGCGCGTTTTAAAGTTGATATCGCTTTTGTTTATAACTTCCACATTTATTCGAATTGTGCAACGAAACTTTGCAGACCGTCTCGAATAGGCCTTTTCTACTGAAGTACATAGTATTAGAAGTGAAGCTCTTGTACTGCCGTAGATATGTCGATACAAACTGAATACGCAAAACATCAACCAAATTTAGCGCGTTTTAAAGTTGATATAGCTTTTGTTTATAACTTCCACATTTATTCGAATTGTGCAACGAAACTTTGCAGACAGTCGCAGAGACACATTTACTACTGAAGTACCAAGTTTCAGAAATGCAGCTGTTGTACTGCCAGAGATATGTCGATACAAACTGAATACGCCAAAACATCAACAAAATTAAGCGCGTTTTAAAGTTGATATCGCTTTTGTTTATAACTTCCACATTTATTCGAATTGTGCAACGAAACTTTGCAGACAGTCGCGGAGACACATGTCCTACTGAAGTACCAAGTTTCAGAAGTGCAGCTCTTGTACTGCCGGAGATATGTCGATACAAACTGAATACGCAAAACATCAACAAAATTCAGCGCGTTTTAAAGTTGATATCGCTTTTGTTTATAACTTCCACATTTATTCGAATTGTGCAACGAAACATTGCAGACCGTCTCGGAGACACATTTTCTACCGAAGTTACAAGTTTCAGAAGTGCAGCTCTTGTACTGCCGGAGATATGTCGATACAAACTGAATACGCAAAACTTCAACAAAATTTAGCGCGTTTTCAAGTTGATATCGCTTTTGTTTATAACTTCCACATTTATTCGAATTGTGCCACGAAACTTTGCAGACAGTCGCGGAGACACATGTCTTACTGAAGTACCAAGTTTCAGAAGTGCAGCTCTTGTACTGCCGGAGATATGTCGATACAAACTGAATACGCAAAACATCAACAAAATTTAGCGCGTTTTAAAGTTGATATCGCTTTTGTTTATAACTTCCACATTTATTCGAATTGTGCAACGAAACTTTGCAGACAGTCTCCAATAGGCCTTTTCTACTGAAGTTCCAAGTTTCATAAGTGCAGCTCTTGTACTTCCGGAGATATGTCGATACAAACTGAATACGCAAAACATCAACAAAATTTAGCGCGTTTTAAAGTTGATATCGCTTTTTTTTATAACTTCCACATTTATTCGAATTGTGCAACGAAACTTTGCAGACAGTCCCAAATAGGCCTTTTTTACTGAAGTACCAAGTTTCAAAAGTGCAGCTCTTGTACTGCCGGAGATATGTCGATACAAACTGAATACGCAAAACATCAACAAACTTTAGCGCGTTTTAAAGTTGATATCGCTTTTGTTTATAACTTCCATATTTATTCGAATTGTGCAACGAAACTTTGCAGACAGTCGCGGAGACACATTTACTACTGAAGTACCAAGTTTCAGAAGTGCAGCTATTGTACTGCCGGAGATATGTCGATACAAACTGAATACGCAAAACATCAACAAAATTAAGCGCGTTTTAAAGTTGATATCGCTTTTGTTTATAACTTCTACATTTATTCGAATTGTGCAACGAAACTTGGCAGACAGTCGCGGAGACACATTTGCTACTTAAGTACGAAGTTTCAGAAGTGCAGCTCTTGTACTGCCGGAGATATGTCGATACAAACTGAATACGCAAAACATCAACAAAATTTAGCGCGTTTTAAAGTTGATATCGCTTTTGTTTATAACTTCCACATTTACTCGAATTGTGCAACGAAACTTTGCATACAGTCGCACAGACACAAGTTCTACTGAAGTACCAAGTTTCAGAAGTGCAGCTCTTGTACTGCCGGAGATATGTCGATACAAACTGAATACGCAAAACATCAACAACATTTAGCGCGTTGTAAAGTTGATATCGCTTTTGTTTATAACTGCCACATTTATTCGAATTGTGCAACGAAACTTTGCAGACAGTCTCTAATAGGCCTTGACTACTGAAGTACCAAGTTTCAGAAGTGCAGCTCTTGTACGGCCGGAAATATGTCGATACAAACTGAATACGCAAAACATCAACCGAATTAAGCGCGTTTTAAAGTTGATATCGCTTTTGTTTATAACTTCCACATTTATTCGAATTGTGCAACGAAACTTTGCAGACCGTCTCGAATAGGCCTTTTCTACTGAAGTACATAGTATTAGAAGTGAAGCTCTTGTACTGCCGTAGATATGTCGATACAAACTGAATACGCAAAACATCAACCAAATTTAGCGCGTTTTAAAGTTGATATAGCTTTTGTTTATAACTTCCACATTTATTCGAATTGTGCAACGAAACTTTGCAGACAGTCGCAGAGACACATTTACTACTGAAGTACCAAGTTTCAGAAATGCAGCTGTTGTACTGCCAGAGATATGTCGATACAAACTGAATACGCCAAAACATCAACAAAATTAAGCGCGTTTTAAAGTTGATATCGCTTTTGTTTATAACTTCCACATTTATTCGAATTGTGCAACGAAACTTTGCAGACAGTCGCGGAGACACATGTCCTACTGAAGTACCAAGTTTCAGAAGTGCAGCTCTTGTACTGCCGGAGATATGTCGATACAAACTGAATACGCAAAACATCAACAAAATTCAGCGCGTTTTAAAGTTGATATCGCTTTTGTTTATAACTTCCACATTTATTCGAATTGTGCAACGAAACATTGCAGACAGTCTCGGAGACACATTTTCTACCGAAGTTACAAGTTTCAGAAGTGCAGCTCTTGTACTGCCGGAGATATGTCGATACAAACTGAATACGCAAAACTTCAACAAAATTTAGCGCGTTTTCAAGTTGATATCGCTTTTGTTTATAACTTCCACATTTATTCGAATTGTGCCACGAAACTTTGCAGACAGTCGCGGAGACACATGTCTTACTGAAGTACCAAGTTTCAGAAGTGCAGCTCTTGTACTGCCGGAGATATGTCGATACAAACTGAATACGCAAAACATCAACAAAATTTAGCGCGTTTTAAAGTTGATATCGCTTTTGTTTATAACTTCCACATTTATTCGAATTGTGCAACGAAACTTTGCAGACAGTCTCCAATAGGCCTTTTCTACTGAAGTTCCAAGTTTCATAAGTGCAGCTCTTGTACTTCCGGAGATATGTCGATACAAACTGAATACGCAAAACATCAACAAAATTTAGCGCGTTTTAAAGTTGATATCGCTTTTTTTTATAACTTCCACATTTATTCGAATTGTGCAACGAAACTTTGCAGACAGTCCCAAATAGGCCTTTTTTACTGAAGTACCAAGTTTCAAAAGTGCAGCTCTTGTACTGCCGGAGATATGTCGATACAAACTGAATACGCAAAACATCAACAAACTTTAGCGCGTTTTAAAGTTGATATCGCTTTTGTTTATAACTTCCATATTTATTCGAATTGTGCAACGAAACTTTGCAGACAGTCGCGGAGACACATTTACTACTGAAGTACCAAGTTTCAGAAGTGCAGCTATTGTACTGCCGGAGATATGTCGATACAAACTGAATACGCAAAACATCAACAAAATTAAGCGCGTTTTAAAGTTGATATCGCTTTTGTTTATAACTTCTACATTTATTCGAATTGTGCAACGAAACTTGGCAGACAGTCGCGGAGACACATTTGCTACTTAAGTACGAAGTTTCAGAAGTGCAGCTCTTGTACTGCCGGAGATATGTCGATACAAACTGAATACGCAAAACATCAACAAAATTTAGCGCGTTTTAAAGTTGATATCGCTTTTGTTTATAACTTCCACATTTACTCGAATTGTGCAACGAAACTTTGCATACAGTCGCACAGACACAAGTTCTACTGAAGTACCAAGTTTCAGAAGTGCAGCTCTTGTACTGCCGGAGATATGTCGATACAAACTGAATACGCAAAACATCAACAACATTTAGCGCGTTGTAAAGTTGATATCGCTTTTGTTTATAACTGCCACATTTATTCGAATTGTGCAACGAAACTTTGCAGACAGTCTCTAATAGGCCTTGACTACTGAAGTACCAAGTTTCAGAAGTGCAGCTCTTGTACGGCCGGAAATATGTCGATACAAACTGAATACGCAAAACATCAACCGAATTAAGCGCGTTTTAAAGTTGATATCGCTTTTGTTTATAACTTCCACATTTATTCGAATTGTGCAACGAAACTTTGCAGACCGTCTCGAATAGGCCTTTTCCACTGAAGTACTAAGTATTAGAAGTGAAGCTCTTGTACTGCCGTAGATATGTCGATACAAACTGAATACGCAAAACATCAACCAAATTTAGCGCGTTTTAAAGTTGATATAGCTTTTGTTTATAACTTCCACATTTATTCGAATTGTGCAACGAAACTTTGCAGAAAGTCGCAGAGACACATTTACTACTGAAGTACCAAGTTTCAGAAGTGCAGCTCTTGTACTGCCGGAGATATGTCGATACAAACTGAATACGCAAAACATCAACAAAATTTAGCGCGTTTTAAAGTTGATATCGCTTTTGTTTATAACTTCCACATTTATTCGAATTGTGCAACGAAACTTTGCAGACAGTCGCGGAGACACATTTTCTACTGAAGTACCAAGTTTCAGAAGTGCAGCTTTTGTACTGCCGGAGATATGTCGATACAAACTGAATACGCAAAACATCAACAAAATTTAGCGCGTTTTAAAGTTGATATCGCTTTTGTTTATAACTTCCACATTTATTCGAATTGTGCAACGAAACTTTGCAGACAGTCGCGGAGACACATGTCCTACTGAAGTACCAAATTTCAGAAGTGCAGCTCTTGTACTGCAGGAGATATGTCGATACAAACTGAATACGCAAAACATAAACAACATTTAGCGCGTTTTAAAGTTGATATCGCTTTTGTTTATAACTTCCACATTTATTCGAATTGTGCAACGAAACTTTGCAGACAGTCGCGGAGACACATTAACTACTGATGTACCAAGTTTCAGAAGTGCAGCTATTGTACTGCCGGAGATATGTCGATACAAACTGAATACGCAAAACATCAACAAAATTTAGCGCGTTTTAAAGTTGATATCGCTTTTGTTTATAACTTCCACATTTATTCGAATTGTGCAACGAAACTTTGCAGACAGTCGCGGAGACACATTTGCTACTTAAGTACCAAGTTTCAGAAGTGCAGCTCTTGTACTGCCGGAGATATCTCGATACAAACTTAATACGCAAAACATCAACAAAATTTAGCGCGTTTTTAAGTTGATATCGCTTTTGTTTATAACTTCCACATTTATTCGAATTGTGCAACGAAACTTTGCAGACAGTCTCAAATAGGCCTTTTCTACTGAAGTACCAAGTTTCAGAAGTGCAGCTCTTGTACTGCCGGAGATATGTCGATACAAACTGAATACGCAAAACATCAACAAA
Source organism: Sepiola atlantica (assembly GCA_963556195.1). Lineage (NCBI taxonomy): Eukaryota > Metazoa > Mollusca > Cephalopoda > Sepiida > Sepiolidae > Sepiola > Sepiola atlantica. Next base: position 38,591 of record CAUVYP010000422.1, on the reverse strand, counting down.
ATTTAGCGCGTTTTAAAGTTGATATCGCTTTTGTTTATAACTTCCACATTTATTCGAATTGTGCAACGAATCTTAGCAGACAGTCGCGGAGACACATTTTCTACTGAAGTACCAAGTTTCAGAAGTGCAGCTCTTGTACTGCCGGAGATATGTCGATACAAACTGAATACACAAAACATCAACAAAATTTAGCGCGTTTTAAAGTTGATATCGCTTTTGTTTATAACTTCCACATTTATTCGAATTGTGCAACGAAATTTTGCAGACAGTCTCAAAAAGGACTTTTCTACTGAAGTACCAAGTTTCAGAAGTGCAGCTCTTGTACTGCCGGAGATATGTCGATACAAACTGAATACGCAAAACATCAACCAAATTTAGCGCGTTTTAAAGTTGATATCGCTTTTGTTTATAACTTCCACATTTATTCGTATTGTGAAACGAAACTTTGCAGACAGTCGCGGAGACACATTTACTACTGATGTACCAAGTTTCAGAAGTGCAGCTATTTTATAGCCGGAGATATATCGATACAAACTGAATACCCAAAACATCAACAAAATTTAGCGCGTTTTAAAGTTGATATCGCTTTTGTTTATAACTTCCACATTTATTCGAATTGTGCAACGAAACTTTGCAGACAGTCGCGGAGACACATTTGCTACTTAAGTACCAAGTTTCAGAAGTGCAGCTCTTGTACTGCCGGAGATATGTCGATACAAACTGAATACGCAAAACATCAACAAAATTTAGCGCGTTTTAAAGTTGATATCGCTTTTGTTTATAACTTCCACATTTATTCGAATTGTGCAACGAAACTTTGCAGACAGTCGCGGAGACACATTTTCTACTGAAGTACCAAGTTTCAGAAGTGCAGCTCTTGTACTGCCGGAGATATGTCGATACAAACTGAATACGCAAAACATCAACAAAATTTAGCGCGTTTTTAAGTTGATATCGCTTTTGTTTATAACTTCCACATTTATTCGAATTGTGCAACGAAACTTTGCAGACAGTCGCGGAGACACATGTCCTACTGAAGTACCAAGTTTCAGAAGTGCAGCTCTTGTACTGCAGGAGATATGTCGATACAAACTGAATACGCAAAACATCAACAACATTTAGCGCGTTTTAAAGTTGATATCGCTTTTGTTTATAACTTCCACATTTATTCGAATTGTGACACGAAACTTTGCAGACAGTCGCGGGGACACATTTACTACTGATGTACAAAGTTTCAGAAGTGCAGCTCTTGTACTGTCGGAGATATGTCGATACAAACTGAATACGCAAAACATCAACAAAATTTAGCGCGTTTTAAAGTTGATATCGCTTTTGTTTATAACTTCCACATTTATTCGAATTGTGCAACGAAACTTTGCAGACAGTCGCGGAGACACATTTGCTACTTAAGTACCAAGTTTCAGAAGTGCAGCTCTTGTACTGCCGGAGATATCTCGATACAAACTTAATACGCAAAACATCAACAAAATTTAGCGCGTTTTTAAGTTGATATCGCTTTTGTTTATAACTTCCACATTTATTCGAATTGTATAACGAAACTTTGCAGACAGTCTCAAATAGGCCTTTTCTACTGAAGTACCAAGTTTCAGAAGTGCAGCTCTTGTACTGCCGGAGATATGTCGATACAAACTGAATACGCAAAACATCAACAAAATTTAGCGCGTTTTAAAGTTGATATCGCTTTTGTTTATAACTTCCACATTTATTCGAATTGTGCAACGAAACTTCGCAGTCAGTCGCGGAGACACATTTTCTACCGAAGTACCAAGTTTCAGAAGTGCAGCTCTTGTCCTGCCGGAGATATGTCGATACAAACTGAATACGCAAAACATCAACAAAATTTAGCGCGTTTTAAAGTTGATATCGCTTTTGTTTATAACTTCCACATTTATTCGAATTGTGCAACGAAACTTTGCAGACAGTCGTTGAGACACATTTTCTACTGAAGTACCAAGTTTCAAAAGTGCAGCTCTTGTACTGCCGGAGATATGTCGATACAAACTGAATACGCAAAACATCAACAAAATTTAGCGCGTTTTAAAGTTGATATCGCTTTTGTTTATAACTTCCATATTTATTCGAATTGTGCAACGAAACTTTGCAGACAGTCGCGGAGACACATTTTCTACCGAAGTACCAAGTTTCAGAAGTGCAGCTCTTGTACTGCCGGAGATATGTCGATACAAACTGAATACGCAAAACATCAACAAAATTTAGCGCGTTTTAAAGTTGATATCGCTTTTGTTTATAACTTCCACATTTATTCGAATTGTGCAACGAAACTTTGCAGACAGTCGCGGAGACACATTTACTACTGAAGTACCAAGTTTCAGAAGTGCAGCTATTGTACTGCCGGAGATATGTCGATACAAACTGAATACGCAAAACATCAACAAAATTAAGCGCGTTTTAAAGTAGATATCGCTTTTGTTTATAACTTCCACATTTATTCGAATTGTGCAACGAAACTTTGCAGACAGTCTCAAAAAAAACTTTTCTACTGAAGTACCAAGTTTCAGAAGTGCAGCTCTTGTACTGCCGGAGATATGTCGATACAAACTGAATACGCAAAACATCAACAAAATTTAGCGCGTTTTAAAGTTGATATCGCTTTTGTTTATAACTTCCACATTTATTCGAATTGTGCAACGAAACTTTGCAGACAGTCGCGGAGACACATTTACTACTGATGTACCAAGTTTCAGAAGTGCAGCTCTTGTACTGCCGGAGATATGTCGATACAAACTGAATACGCAAAACATCAACAAAATTTAGCGCATTTTAAAGTTGATATCGCTTTTGTTTATAACTTCCACATTTATTCGAATTGTGCAACGAAACTTTGCAGACAGTCGCGGAGACACATTTTCTACTGAAGTACCAAGTTTCAGAAGTGCAGCTCTTGTACTGCCGGAGATATGTCGATACAAACTGAATACGCAAAACATCAACAAAATTTAGCGCGTTTTAAAGTTGATATCGCTTTTGTTTATAACTTCCACATTTATTCGAATTGTGCAACGAAACTTTGCAGACAGTCTCAAAAAGTACTTTTCTACTGAAGTACCAAGTTTCAGAAGTGCAGCTCTTGTACTGCCGGAGATATGTCGATACAAACTGAATACGCAAAACATCAACAAAATTTAGCGCGTTTTAAAGTTGATATCGCTTTTGTTTATAACTTCCACATTTATTCGTATTGTGCAACGAAACTTTGCAGACAGTCGCGGAGACACATTTACTTCTGATGTACCAAGTTTCAGAAGTGCAGCTATTTTATAGCCGGAGATATGTCGATACAAACTGAATACGCAAAACATCAAACAACATTTAGCGCGTTTTAAAGTTGATATCGCTTTTGTTTATAACTTCCACATTTATTCGAATTGTGCAACGAATCTTAGCAGACAGTCGCGGAGACACATTTTCTACTGAAGTACCAAGTTTCAGAAGTGCAGCTCTTGTACTGCCGGAGATATGTCGATACAAACTGAATACACAAAACATCAACAAAATTTAGCGCGTTTTAAAGTTGATATCGCTTTTGTTTATAACTTCCACATTTATTCGAATTGTGCAACGAAATTTTGCAGACAGTCTCAAAAAGGACTTTTCTACTGAAGTACCAAGTTTCAGAAGTGCAGCTCTTGTACTGCCGGAGATATGTCGATACAAACTGAATACGCAAAACATCAACAAAATTTAGCGCGTTTTAAAGTTGATATCGCTTTTGTTTATAACTTCCACATTTATTCGTATTGTGAAACGAAACTTTGCAGACAGTCGCGGAGACACATTTACTACTGATGTACCAAGTTTCAGAAGTGCAGCTATTTTATAGCCGGAGATATATCGATACAAACTGAATACCCAAAACATCAACAAAATTTAGCGCGTTTTAAAGTTGATATCGCTTTTGTTTATAACTTCCACATTTATTCGAATTGTGCAACGAAACTTTGCAGACAGTCGCGGAGACACATTTGCTACTTAAGTACCAAGTTTCAGAAGTGCAGCTCTTGTACTGCCGGAGATATGTCGATACAAACTGAATACGCAAAACATCAACAAAATTTAGCGCGTTTTAAAGTTGATATCGCTTTTGTTTATAACTTCCACATTTATTCGAATTGTGCAACGAAACTTTGCAGACAGTCGCGGAGACACATTTTCTACTGAAGTACCAAGTTTCAGAAGTGCAGCTCTTGTACTGCCGGAGATATGTCGATACAAACTGAATACGCAAAACATCAACAAAATTTAGCGCGTTTTAAAGTTGATATCGCTTTTGTTTATAACTTCCACATTTATTCGAATTGTGCAACGAAACTTTGCAGACAGTCGCGGAGACACATGTCCAACTGAAGTACCAAGTTTAAGAAGTGCAGCTCTTGTACTGCAGGAGATATGTCGATACAAACTGAATACGCAAAACATCAACAACATTTAGCGCGTTTTAAAGTTGATATCGCTTTTGTTTATAACTTCCACATTTATTCGAATTGTGCAACGAAACTTTGCAGACAGTCGCGGAGACACATTTACTACTGATGTACCAAGTTTCAGAAGTGCAGCTATTGTACTGCCGGAGATATGTCGATACAAACTGAATACGCAAAACATCAACAAAATTTAGCGCGTTTTAAAGTTGATATCGCTTTTGTTTATAACTTCCACATTTATTCGAATTGTGCAACGAAACTTTGCAGACAGTCGCGGAGACACATTTGCTACTTAAGTACCAAGTTTCAGAAGTGCAGCTCTTGTACTGCCGGAGATATCTCGATACAAACTTAATACGCAAAACATCAACAAAATTTAGCGCGTTTTTAAGTTGATATCGCTTTTGTTTATAACTTCCACATTTATTCGAATTGTATAACGAAACTTTGCAGACAGTCTCAAATAGGCCTTTTCTACTGAAGTACCAAGTTTCAGAAGTGCAGCTCTTGTACTGCCGGAGATATGTCGATACAAACTGAATACGCAAAACATCAACAAAATTTAGCGCGTTTTAAAGTTGATATCGCTTTTGTTTATAACTTCCACATTTATTCGAATTGTGCAACGAAACTTCGCAGTCAGTCGCGGAGACACATTTTCTACCGAAGTACCAAGTTTCAGAAGTGCAGCTCTTGTCCTGCCGGAGATATGTCGATACAAACTGAATACGCAAAACATCAACAAAATTTAGCGCGTTTTAAAGTTGATATCGCTTTTGTTTATAACTTCCACATTTATTCGAATTGTGCAACGAAACTTTGCAGACAGTCGTTGAGACACATTTTCTACTGAAGTACCAAGTTTCAAAAGTGCAGCTCTTGTACTGCCGGAGATATGTCGATACAAACTGAATACGCAAAACATCAACAAAATTTAGCGCGTTTTAAAGTTGATATCGCTTTTGTTTATAACTTCCATATTTATTCGAATTGTGCAACGAAACTTTGCAGACAGTCGCGGAGACACATTTTCTACCGAAGTACCAAGTTTCAGAAGTGCAGCTCTTGTACTGCCGGAGATATGTCGATACAAACTGAATACGCAAAACATCAACAAAATTTAGCGCGTTTTAAAGTTGATATCGCTTTTGTTTATAACTTCCACATTTATTCGAATTGTGCAACGAAACTTTGCAGACAGTCGCGGAGACACATTTACTACTGAAGTACCAAGTTTCAGAAGTGCAGCTATTGTACTGCCGGAGATATGTCGATACAAACTGAATACGCAAAACATCAACAAAATTAAGCGCGTTTTAAAGTAGATATCGCTTTTGTTTATAACTTCCACATTTATTCGAATTGTGCAACGAAACTTTGCAGACAGTCTCAAAAAAAACTTTTCTACTGAAGTACCAAGTTTCAGAAGTGCAGCTCTTGTACTGCCGGAGATATGTCGATACAAACTGAATACGCAAAACATCAACAAAATTTAGCGCGTTTTAAAGTTGATATCGCTTTTGTTTATAACTTCCACATTTATTCGAATTGTGCAACGAAACTTTGCAGACAGTCGCGGAGACACATTTACTACTGATGTACCAAGTTTCAGAAGTGCAGCTCTTGTACTGCCGGAGATATGTCGATACAAACTGAATACGCAAAACATCAACAAAATTTAGCGCATTTTAAAGTTGATATCGCTTTTGTTTATAACTTCCACATTTATTCGAATTGTGCAACGAAACTTTGCAGACAGTCGCGGAGACACATTTTCTACTGAAGTACCAAGTTTCAGAAGTGCAGCTCTTGTACTGCCGGAGATATGTCGATACAAACTGAATACGCAAAACATCAACAAAATTTAGCGCGTTTTAAAGTTGATATCGCTTTTGTTTATAACTTCTACATTTATTCGAATTGTGCAACGAAACTTTGCAGACAGTCTCAAAAAGTACTTTTCTACTGAAGTACCAAGTTTCAGAAGTGCAGCTCTTGTACTGCCGGAGATATGTCGATACAAACTGAATACGCAAAACATCAACAAAATTTAGCGCGTTTTAAAGTTGATATCGCTTTTGTTTATAACTTCCACATTTATTCGTATTGTGCAACGAAACTTTGCAGACAGTCGCGGAGACACATTTACTTCTGATGTACCAAGTTTCAGAAGTGCAGCTATTTTATAGCCGGAGATATGTCGATACAAACTGAATACGCAAAACATCAAACAATATTTAGCGCGTTTTAAAGTTGATATCGCTTTTGTTTATAACTTCCACATTTATTCGAATTGTGCAACGAATCTTAGCAGACAGTCGCGGAGACACATTTTCTACTGAAGTACCAAGTTTCAGAAGTGCAGCTCTTGTACTGCCGGAGATATGTCGATACAAACTGAATACACAAAACATCAACAAAATTTAGCGCGTTTTAAAGTTGATATCGCTTTTGTTTATAACTTCCACATTTATTCGAATTGTGCAACGAAATTTTGCAGACAGTCTCAAAAAGGACTTTTCTACTGAAGTACCAAGTTTCAGAAGTGCAGCTCTTGTACTGCCGGAGATATGTCGATACAAACTGAATACGCAAAACATCAACAAAATTTAGCGCGTTTTAAAGTTGATATCGCTTTTGTTTATAACTTCCACATTTATTCGTATTGTGAAACGAAACTTTGCAGACAGTCGCGGAGACACATTTGCTACTTAAGTACCAAGTTTCAGAAGTGCAGCTCTTGTACTGCCGGAGATATGTCGATACAAACTGAATACGCAAAACATCAACAAAATTTAGCGCGTTTTAAAGTTGATATCGCTTTTGTTTATAACTTCCACATTTATTCGAATTGTGCAACGAAACTTTGCAGACAGTCGCGGAGACACATTTTCTACTGAAGTACCAAGTTTCAGAAGTGCAGCTCTTGTACTGCCGGAGATATGTCGATACAAACTGAATACGCAAAACATCAACAAAATTTAGCGCGTTTTGAAGTTGATATCGCTTTTGTTTATAACTTCCACATTTATTCGAATTGTGCAACGAAACTTTGCAGACAGTCGCGGAGACACATGTCCTACTGAAGTACCAAGTTTCAGAAGTGCAGCTCTTGTACTGCAGGAGATATGTCGATACAAACTGAATACGCAAAACATCAACAACATTTAGCGCGTTTTAAAGTTGATATCGCTTTTGTTTATAACTTCCACATTTATTCGAATTGTGCAACGAAACTTTGCAGACAGTCGCGGAGACACATTTTCTACTGAAGTACCAAGTTTCAGAAGTGCAGCTCTTGTACTGCCGGAGATATGTCGATACAAACTGAATACGCAAAACATCAACAAAATTTAGCGCGTTTTAAAGTTGATATCGCTTTTGTTTATAACTTCCACATTTATTCGAATTGTGCAACGAAACTTTGCAGACAGTCGCGGAGACACATGTCCTACTGAAGTACCAAGTTTCAGAAGTGCAGCTCTTGAACTGCAGGAGATATGTCGATACAAACTGAATACGCAAAACATCAACAACATTTAGCGCGTTTTAAAGTTGATATCGCTTTTGTTTATAACTTCCACATTTATTCGAATTGTGCAACGAAACTTTGCAGACAGTCGCGGAGACACATTTTCTACTGATGTACCAAGTTTCAGAAGTGCAGCTATTGTACTGCCGGAGATATGTCGATACAAACTGAATACGCAAAACATCAACAAAATTTAGCGCGTTTTAAAGTTGATATCGCTTTTGTTTATAACTTCCACATTTATTCGAATTGTGCAACGAAACTTTGCAGACAGTCGTTGAGACACATTTTCTACTGAAGTACCAAGTTTCAAAAGTGCAGCTCTTGTACTGCCGGAGATATGTCGATACAAACTGAATACGCAAAACATCAACAAAATTTAGCGCGTTTTAAAGTTGATATCGCTTTTGTTTATAACTTCCACATTTATTCGAATTGTGCAACGAAACTTTGCAGACAGTCTCAAATAGGCCTTTTCTACTGAAGTACCAAGTTTCAGAAGTGCAGCTCTTGTACTGCCGGAGATATGTCGATACAAACTGAATACGCAAAACATCAACAAAATTTAGCGCGTTTTAAAGTTGATATCGCTTTTGTTTATAACTTCCACATTTATTCGAATTGTGCAACGAAACTTCGCAGTCAGTCGCGGAGACACATTTTCTACCGAAGTACCAAGTTTCAGAAGTGCAGCTCTTGTCCTGCCGGAGATATGTCGATACAAACTGAATACGCAAAACATCAACAAAATTTAGCGCGTTTTAAAGTTGATATCGCTTTTGTTTATAACTTCCACATTTATTCGAATTGTGCAACGAAACTTTGCAGACAGTCGTTGAGACACATTTTCTACTGAAGTACCAAGTTTCAAAAGTGCAGCTCTTGTACTGCCGGAGATATGTCGATACAAACTGAATACGCAAAACATAAACAAAATTTAGCGCGTTTTAAAGTTGATATCGCTTTTGTTTATAACTTCCACATTTATTCGAATTGTGCAACGAAACTTTGCAGACAGTCTCAAATAGGACTTTTCTACTGAAGTACCAAGTTTCAGAAGTGCAGCTCTTGTACTGCCATGGATATGTCGATACAAACTGAATACGCAAAACATCAACAAAATTTAGCGCGTTTTAAAGTTGATATCGCTTTTGTTTATAACCTCCACATTTATTCGAATTGTGCAACGAAACTTTGCAGACAGTCGCGGAGACACATTTTCTACTGAAGTACCAAGTTTCAGAGGTGCAGCTCTTGTACTGCCGGAGATATGTCGATACAAACTGAATACGAAAAACATCAACAAAATTTAGCGCGTTTTTAAGTTGATATCGCTTTTGTTTATAACTTCCACATTTATTGGAATTGTGCAACGAAACTTTGCAGACAGTCTCAAATAGGCCTTTTCTACTAAAGTACCAAGTTTCAGAAGTGCAGCTCTTGTACTGCCATGGATATGTCGATACAAACTGAATACGCAAAACATCAACAAAATTTAGCGCGTTTTAAAGTTGATATCGCTTTTGTTTATAACTTCCACATTTATTCGAATTGTGCAACGAAACTTCGCAGACAGTCGCGGAGACACATTTTCTACCGAAGTACCAAGTTTCAGAAGTGCAGCTCTTGTCCTACCGGAGATATGTCGATACAAACTGAATACGCAAAACATCAACAAAATTTAGCGCGTCTTACAGTTGATATCGCTTTTGTTTATAACTTCCACATTTATTCGTATTGTGCAACGAAACTTTGCAGACAGTCGCGGAGACACATTTTCTACTGAAGTACCAAGTTTCAGAAGTGCAGCTCTTGTACTGCCGGAGATATGTCGATACAAACTGAATACGAAAAACATCAACAAAATTTAGCGCGTTTTTAAGTTGATATCGCTTTTGTTTATAACTTCCACATTTATTCGAATTGTGCAACGAAACTTTGCAGACAGTCTCAAATAGGCCTTTTCTACTGAAGTACCAAGTTTCAGAAGTGCAGCTCTTGTACTGCCGGAGATATGTCGATACAAACTGAATACGCAAAACATCAACAAAATTTAGCGCGTTTTAAAGTTGATATCGCTTTTGTTTATAACTTCCACATTTATTCGAATTGTGCAACGAAACTTTGCAGACAGTCGCGGAGACACATTTTCTACTGAAGTAACAAGTTTCAGAAGTGCAGCTCTTGTACTGCCGGAGATATGTCGATACAAACTGAATACGCAAAACATCAACAAAATTTAGCGCGTTTTAAAGTTGATATCGCTTTTGTTTATAACTTCCACATTTATTCGAATTGTGCAACGAAACTTTGCAGACAGTCTCAAAAAGGACTTTTCTACTGAAGTACCAAGTTTCAGAAGTGCAGCTCTTGTACTGCCGGAGATATGTCGATACAAACTGAATACGCAAAACATCATCAAAATTTAGCGCGTTTTAAAGTTGATATCGCTTTTGTTTATAACTTCCACATTTATTCGAATTGTGCAACGAAACTTTGCAGACAGTCGCGGAGACACATTTACTACTGATGTACCATGTTTCAGAAGTGCAGCTATTTTATAGCCGGAGATATGTCGATACAAACTGAATACGCCAAAACATCAACAAAATTTAGCGCGTTTTAAAGTTGATATCGCTTTTGTTTATAACTTCCACATTTATTCGAATTGTGCAACGAAACTTTGCAGACAGTCGCGGAGACACATTTGCTACTTAAGTACCAAGTTTCAGAAGTGCAGCTCTTGTACTGCCGGAGATATGTCGATACAAACTGAATACGCAAAACATCAACAAAATTTAGCGCGTTTTAAAGTTGATATCGCTTTTGTTTATAACTTCCACATTTATTCGAATTGTGCAACGAAACTTTGCAGACAGTCGCGGAGACACATGTTCTACTGAAGTACCAAGTTTCAGAAGTGCAGCTCTTGTACTGCCGGAGATATGTCGATACAAACTGAATACGAAAAACATAAACAAAATTTAGCGCGTTTTAAAGTTGATATCGCTTTTGTTTATAACTTCCACATTTATTCGAATTGTGCAACGAAACTTTGCAGACAGTCGCGGAGACACATTTACTACTGATGTACCAAGTTTCAGAAGTGCAGCTCTTGTACTGCCAGAGATATGTCGATACAAACTGAATACGCAAAACATCAACAAAATTTAGCGTGTTTTAAAGTTGATATCGCTTTTGTTTATAACTTCCACATTTATTCGAATTGTGCAACGAAACTTTGCAGACAGTCGCGGAGACACATGTCTTACTGAAGTACCAAGTTTCAGAAGTGCAGCTCTTGTACTGCAGGAGATATGTCGATACAAACTGAATACGAAAAACATCAACAAAATTTAGCGCGTTTTTAAGTTGATATCGCTTTTGTTTATAACTTCCACATTTATTCGAATTGTGCAACGAAACTTTGCAGACAGTCTCAAATAGGCCTTTTCTACTGAAGTACCAAGTTTCAGAAGTGCAGCTCTTGTACTGCCGGAGATATGTCGATACAAACTGAATACGCAAAACATCACCAAAATTTAGCGCGTTTTTAAGTTTATATCGCTTTTGTTTATAACTTCCACATTTATTCGAATTGTGCAACGAAACTTTGCAGACAGTCTCAAATAGGCCTTTTCTACTGAAGTACGAAGTTTCAGAAGTGCAGCTCTTGTACTGCCGGAGATATGTCGATACAAACTGAATACGCAAAACATCAACAAAATTTAGCGCGTTTTAAAGTTGATATCGTTTTTGTTAATAACTTCCACATTTATTCGAATTGTGCAACGAAACTTTGCAGACAGTCGCGGAGACACATTTACTACTGATGTACCAAGTTTCAGAAGTGCAGCTATTGTACTGCCGGAGATATGTCGATACAAACTGAATACGCAAAACATCAACAAAATTTAGCGCGTTTTAAAGTTGATATCGCTTTTGTTTATAACTTCCACATTTATTCGAATTGTGCAACGAAACTTTGCAGACAGTCGCGGAGACACATGTCCTTCTGAAGTACCAAGTTTCAGAAGTGCAGCTCTTGTACTGCCGGAGATATGTCGATACAAACTGAATACGCAAAACATCAACAAAATTTAGCGCGTTTTAAAGTTGATATCGCTTTTGTTTATAAATTCCACATTTATTCGAATTGTGCAACGAAATCTGGCAGACAGTCGCGGAGACATATGTCCGACTGAAGTACGAAGTTTCAGAAGTGCAGCTCTTGTACTGCCAGAGATATGTCGATACAAACTGAATACGCAAAACATCAACAAAATTTAGCGCGTTTTAAAGTTGATATCGCTTTTGTTTATAACTTCCACATTTATTCGAATTGTGCAACGAAACTTTGCAGACAGTCGCGGAGACACATTTGCTACTTAAGTACAAAGTTTCAGAAGTGCAGCTCTTGTCCTGCCGGAGATATGTCGATACAAACTGAATACGCAAAACATCAACAAAATTTAGCGCGTTTTAAAGTTGATATCGCTTTTGTTTATAACTTCCACATTTATTCGAATTGTGCAACGAAACTTTGCAGACAGTCGCGGAGACACATTTTCTACTGAAGTACCAAGTTTCAGAAGTGCAGCTCTTGTACTGCCGGAGATATGTCGATACAAACTGAATACGCAAAACATCAACAAAATTTAGCGCGTTTTAAAGTTGATATCGCTTTTGTTTATAACTTCCACATTTATTCGAATTGTGCAACGAAACTTTGCAGACAGTCTCAAATAGGCCTTTTCTACTGAAGTACCAAGTTTCAGAAGTGCAGCTCTTGTACTGCCGGAGATATGTCGATACAAACTGAATACGCAAAACATCAACAAAATTTAGCGCGTTTTAAAGTTGATATCGCTTTTGTTTATAACTTCCACATTTATTCGAATTGTGCAACGAAACTTTGCAGACAGTCGCGGAGACACATGTCCTTCTGAAGTACCAAGTTTCAGAAGTGCAGCTCTTGTACTGCCGGAGATATGTCGATACAAACTGAATACGCAAAACATCCACAAAATTTAGCGAATTTTAAACTTGATATCGTTTTTGTTTATAACTTCCACATTTATTCGAATTGTGCAACGAAACTTTGCAGACAGTCGCGGAGACACATTTACTACTGATGTACCAAGTTTCAGAAGTGCAGCTATTGTACTGCCGGAGATATGTCGATACAAACTGAATACGCAAAACATCAACAAAGTTTAGCGTGTTTTAAAGTTGATATCGCTTTTGTTTATAACTTCCACATTTATTCGAATTGTGCAACGAAACTTTGCAGACAGTCGCGGAGACACATGTCCTTCTGAAGTACCAAGTTTCAGAAGTGCAGCTCTTGTACTGCCGGAGATATGTCGATACAAACTGAATACGCAAAACATCAACAAAATTTAGCGCGTTTTAAAGTTGATATCGCTTTTGTTTATAACTTCCACATTTATTCGAATTGTGCAACGAAATCTGGCAGACAGTCGCGGAGACACATGTCCGACTGAAGTACGAAGTTTCAGAAGTGCAGCTCTTGTACTGCCGGAGATATGTCGATACAAACTGAATACGCAAAACATCAACAACATTTAGCGCGTTTTAAAGTTGATATCGCTTTTGTTTATAACTTCAACATTTATTCGAATTGTGCAACGAAACTTTGCAGACAGTCGCGGAGACACATTTACTACTGATGTACCAAGTTTCAGAAGTGCAGCTATTGTACTGCCGGAGATATGTCGATACAAACTGAATACGCAAAACATCAACAAAATTTAGCGCGTTTTAAAGTTGATATCGCTTTTGTTTATAACTTCCACATTTATTCGAATTGTGCAACGAAACTTTGCAGACAGTCGCGGAGACACATTTGCTACTTAAGTACCAAGTTTCAGAAGTGCAGCTCTTGTACTGCCGGAGATATGTCGATACAAACTGAATACGCAAAACATCAACAAAATTTAGCGCGTTTTAAAGTTGATATCGCTTTTGTTTATAACTTCCACATTTATTCGAATTGTGCAACGAAACTTTGCAGACAGTCTCAAATAAGGCTTTTCTACTGTAGTACGAAGTTTCAGATATGCAGCTCTTGTACTGCCGGAGATATGTCGATACAAACTGAATACGCAAAACATCAACAAAATTTAGCGCGTTTTAAAGTTGATATCGCTTTTGTTTATAACTTCCACATTTATTCGAATTGTGCAACGAAACTTTGCAGACAGTCGCGGAGACCTATTTTCTACTGAAGTACCAAGTTTCAGAAGTGCAGCTCTTGTACTGCCGGAGATATGTCGATACAAACTGAATACGCAAAACATCAACAACTTTTGCGCGTTTTAAAGGTGATTTCGCTTTTGTTTATAACTTCCACATTTATTCGAATTGTGCAACGAAACTTCGCAGACAGTCGCGGAGACACATTTTCTACCAAAGTACCAAGTTTCAGAAGTGCAGCTCTTGTCCTGCCGGAGATATGTCGATACAAACTGAATACGCAAAACATCAACAAAATTTAGGTCGTTTTAAAGTTGATATCGCTTTTGTTTATAACTTCCACATTTATTCGAATTGTGCAACGAAACTTTGCAGACAGTCGCGGAGACACATTTTCTACTGAAGTACCTAGTTTAAAAAGTGCAGCTCTTGTACTGCCGGAGATATGTCGATACAAACTGAATACGCAAAACATCAACAAAATTTAGCGCGTTTTAAAGTTGATATCGCTTTTGTTTATAACTTCCACATTTATTCGAATTGTGCAACGAAACTTCGCAGACAGTCGCGGAGACACATTTTCTACCGAAGTACTAAGTTTTAGAAGTGCAGCTCTTGTCCTGCCGGAGATATGTCGATACAAACTGAATACGCAAAACATCAACAAAATTTAGCGCGTTTTAAAGTTGATATCGCTTTTGTTTATAACTTCCACATTTATTCGAATTGTGCAACGAAACTTTGCAGACAGTCGCGGTGACACATTTTCTACTGAAGTACTAAGTTTCAGAAGTGAAGCTCTTGTACTGCCGGAGATATGTCGATACAAACTGAATACGCAAAACATCAACAACATTTAGCGCGTTTAAAAGTTGATATAGCTTTTGTTTATAACTTCCACATTTATTCTAATTGTGCAACGAAACTTTGCAGACAGTTTCAGAGACACATTTACTACTGAAGTACCAAGTTTTAGAAGTGCAGCTGTTTTACTGCCAGAGATATGTCGATACAAACTGAATACGCCAAAACATCAACAAAATTAAGCGCGTTTTAAAGTTGATATCGCTTTTGTTTATAACTTCCACATTTATTCGAATTGTGCAACGAAACTTTGCAGACAGTCGCGGAGACACATGTCCTACTGAAGTACCAAGTTTCAGAAGTGCAGCTCTTGTACTGCCGGAGATATGTCGATACAAACTGAATACGCAAAACATCAACAAAATTCAGCGCGTTTTAAAGTTGATATCGCTTTTGTTTATAACTTCCACATTTATTCGAATTGTGCAACGAAACTTTGCAGACAGTCGCGGAGACACATTTTCTACCGAAGTTACAAGTTTCAGAAGTGCAGCTCTTGTACTGCCGGAGATATGTCGATACAAACTGAATACGCAAAACATCAACAAAATTTAGCGCGTTTTAAAGTTGATATCGCTTTTGTTTATAACTTCCACATTTATTCGAATTGTGCAACGAAACTTTGCATACAGTCGCACAGACACAAGTTCTACTGAAGTACCAAGTCTCAGAGGTGCAGCTCTTGTACTGCCGGAGATATGTCGATACAAACTGAATACGCAAAACATCAACAAAATTTAGCGCGTTTTAAAGTTGATATCGCTTTTGTTTATAACTTCCACATTTATTCGAATTGTGCAACGAAACTTTGCAGACAGTCTCGAATAGGCCTTTCCTACTGAAGTACCAAGTTTCAGAAGTGCAGCTCTTGTACTGCCGGAGAGATGTCGATACAAACTGAATACGCAAAACATCAACAAAATTTAGCGCGTTTTAAAGTTGATATCGCTTTTGTTTATAACTTCCACATTTATTTTAATTGTGCAACGAAACTTTGCAGACAGTCTCCAATAGGCCTTTTCTACTGAAGTACCAAGTTTCAGAAGTGCAGCTCTTGTACTGCCGGAGATATGTCGATACAAACTGAATACGCAAAACATCAACAAAATTTAGCGCGTTTTAAAGTTGATATCGCTTTTTTTTATAACTTCCACATTTATTCGAATTGTGTAACGAAACTTTGCATACAGTCGCACAGACACAAGTTCTACTGAAGTACCAAGTTTCAGAAGTGCAGCTCTTGTACTGCCGGAGATATGTCGATACAAACTTAATACGCAAAACATCAACAACATTTAGCGCGTTTTAAAGTTGATATCGCTTTTTTTTATAACTTCCACATTTATTCGAATTGTGCAACGAAACTTTGCAGACAGTCTCAAATAGGCCTTTTCCACTGAAGTACCAAGTTTCAGTAGTGCAGCTCTTGTACTGCCGGAGATATGTCGATACAAACTGAATACGCAAAACATCAACAAAATTTAGCGCGTTTTAAAGTTGATATCGCTTTTGTTTATAACTTCCACATTTATTTGAATTGTGCAACGAAACTTTGCAGACAGTCCAAAATATGCCTTTTCTACTGAAGTACCAAGTTTCAAAAGTGCAGCTCTTGTACTGCCGGAGATATGTCGATACAAACTGAATACGCAAAACATCAACAAAATTTAGCGCGTTTTAAAGTTGATATCGCTTTTGTTTATAACTTCCACATTTATTCGAATTGTGCAACGAAACTTTGCAGACAGTCTCCAATAGGCCTTTTCTACTGAACTACCAAGTTTCATAAGTGCAGCTCTTGTACTGCCGGAGATATGTCGATACAAACTGAATACGCAAAACATCAACAAAATTTAGCGCGTTTTAAAGTTGATATCGCTTTTTTTTATTACTTCCACATTTATTCGAATTGTGCAACGAAACTTTGCAGACAGTCTCAAATAGGCCTTTTCTACTAAACTACCAAGTTTCAGAAGTGCAGCTCTTGTACTGCCGGAGATATGTCGATACAAACTGAATACGAAAAACATCAACAAAATTTAGCGCGTTTTAAAGTTGATATCGCTTTTGTTTATAACTTCCACATTTATTCGAATTGTGCAACGAAACTTTGCATACAGTCGCACAGACACAAGTTCTACTGAAGTACCAAGTTTCAGAAGTGCAGCTCTTGTACTGCCGGAGATATGTCGATACAAACTGAATACGCAAAACATCAACAACATTTAGCGCGTTTTAAAGTTGATATCGCTTTTGTTTATAACTTCCACATTTATTCGAATTGTGCAACGAAACTTTGCAGACAGTCTCAAATAGGCCTTTTCCACTGAAGTACCAAGTTTCAGAAGTGCAGCTCTTGTACTGCGGGAGATATGTCGATACAAACTGAATACGCAAAACATCAACAAAATTTAGCGCGTTGTAAAGTTGATATCGCTTTTGTTTATAACTTCCACATTTATTCGAATTGTGCAACGGAACTTTGCAGACAGTCTAAAATAGGACTTTTCTACTGAAGTAATAAGTTTCAGAAGTGCAGCTCTTGTACTGCCGAAGATATGTCGATACAAACTGAATACGCAAAACATCAACAAAATTTAGCGCGTTTTAAAGTTGATAACGCTTTTGTTTATAACTTCCACATTTATTCGAATTGTGCAACGAAACTTTGCAGACAGTCGCGGAGACACATTTACTACTGATGTACCAAGTTTCAGAAGTGCAGCTCTTGTACTGCCGGAGATATGTCGATACAAACTGAATACGCAAAACATCAACAAAATTTAGCGCGTTTTAAAGTTGATATCGCTTTGTTTATAACTTCACCATTTATTCGAATTGTGCAACGAAACTTTGCAGACAGTCTCAAATAGGCCTTTTCTACTGAAGTACCAAGTTTCAGAAGTGCAGCCCTTGTACTGCCGGAGATATGTCGATACAAACTGAATACGAAAAACATCAACAAAATTTAGCGCGTTTTAAAGTTGATATCGCTTTTGTTTATAACTTCCACATTTATTCGAATTGTGCAACGAAACTTTGCATACAGTCGCACAGACACAAGTTCTACTGAAGTACCAAGTTTCAGAAGTGCAGCTCTTGTACTGCCGGAGATATGTCGATACAAACTTAATACGCAAAACATCAACAACATTTAGCGCGTTTTAAAGTTGATATCGCTTTTGTTTATAACTTCTACATTTATTCGAATTGTGCAACGAAACTTTGCAGACAGTCTCAAATAGGCCTTTTCCACTGAAGTACCAAGTTTCAGAAGTGCAGCTCTTGTACTGCGGGAGATATGTCGATACAAACTGAATACGCAAAACATCAACAAAATTTAGCGCGTTGTAAAGTTGATATCGCTTTTGTTTATAACTTCCACATTTATTCGAATTGTGCAACGGAACTTTGCAGACAGTCTAAAATAGGACTTTTCTACTGAAGTACCAAGTTTCAGAAGTGCAGCTCTTGTACTGCCGAAGATATGTCGATACAAACTGAATACGCAAAACATCAACAAAATTTAGCGCGTTTTAAAGTTGATATCGCTTTTGTTTATTACTTCCACATTTATTCGAATTGTGCAACGAAACTTTGCAGACAGTCGCGGAGACACATTTTCTACTGAAGTACGAAGTTTCAGAAGTGCAGCTCTTGTCCTGCCGGAGATATGTCGATACAAACTGAATACGCAAAACATCAACAAAATTTAGCGCGTTTTAAAGTTGATATCGCTTTTGTTTATAACTTCCACATTTATTCGAATTGTGCAACGAAACTTTGCAGACAGTCCAAAATATGCCTTTTCTACTGAAGTACCAAGTTTCAAAAGTGCAGCTCTTGTACTGCCGGAGATATGTCGATACAAACTGAATACGCAAAACATCAACAAAATTTAGCGCGTTTTAAAGTTGATATCGCTTTTGTTTATAACTTCCACATTTATTCGAATTGTGCAACGAAACTTTGCAGACAGTCTCCAATAGGCCTTTTCTACTGAAGTACCAAGTTTCATAAGTGCAGCTCTTGTACTGCCGGAGATATGTCGATACAAACTGAATACGCAAAACATCAACAAAATTTAGCGCGTTTTAAAGTTGATATCGCTTTTTTTTATTACTTCCACATTTATTCGAATTGTGCAACGAAACTTTGCAGACAGTCTCAAATAGGCCTTTTCTACTAAACTACCAAGTTTCAGAAGTGCAGCTCTTGTACTGCCGGAGATATGTCGATACAAACTGAATACGAAAAACATCAACAAAATTTAGCGCGTTTTAAAGTTGATATCGCTTTTGTTTATAACTTCCACATTTATTCGAATTGTGCAACGAAACTTTGCATACAGTCGCACAGACACAAGTTCTACTGAAGTACCAAGTTTCAGAAGTGCAGCTCTTGTACTGCCGGAGATATGTCGATACAAACTTAATACGCAAAACATCAACAACATTTAGCGCGTTTTAAAGTTGATATCGCTTTTGTTTATAACTTCCACATTTATTCGAATTGTGCAACGAAACTTTGCAGACAGTCTCAAATAGGCCTTTTCCACTGAAGTACCAAGTTTCAGAAGTGCAGCTCTTGTACTGCGGGAGATATGTCGATACAAACTGAATACGCAAAACATCAACAAAATTTAGCGCGTTGTAAAGTTGATATCGCTTTTGTTTATAACTTCCACATTTATTCGAATTGTGCAACGGAACTTTGCAGACAGTCTAAAATAGGACTTTTCTACTGAAGTAATAAGTTTCAGAAGTGCAGCTCTTGTACTGCCGAAGATATGTCGATACAAACTGAATACGCAAAACATCAACAAAATTTAGCGCGTTTTAAAGTTGATAACGCTTTTGTTTATAACTTCCACATTTATTCGAATTGTGCAACGAAACTTTGCAGACAGTCGCGGAGACACATTTACTACTGATGTACCAAGTTTCAGAAGTGCAGCTCTTGTACTGCCGGAGATATGTCGATACAAACTGAATACGCAAAACATCAACAAAATTTAGCGCGTTTTAAAGTTGATATCGCTTTGTTTATAACTTCACCATTTATTCGAATTGTGCAACGAAACTTTGCAGACAGTCTCAAATAGGCCTTTTCTACTGAAGTACCAAGTTTCAGAAGTGCAGCCCTTGACTGCCGGAGATATGTCGATACAAACTGAATACGCAAAACATCAACAAAATTTAGCGCGTTTTAAAGTTGATATCGCTTTTGTTTGTAACTTCCACATTTATTCGAATTGTGCAACGAAACTTTGCAGACTCTTTCGAATAGGGCTTTACTACTGAAGTACCAAGTTTCAGAAGTGCAGCTATTGTACTGCCGGAGATATGTCGATACAAACTGAATACGCAAAACATCAACAAAATTTAGCGCGTTTTAAAGTTGATATCGCTTTTGTTTATAACTTCCACATTTATTCGAATTGTGCAACGAAACTTGGCAGACAGTCGCGGAGACACATTTGCTACTTAAGTACCAAGTTTCAGAAGTGCAGCTCTTGTACTGACGGAGATATGTCGATACAAACTGAATACGAAAACATCAACAAAATTTAGCGCGTTTTAAAGTTGATATCGCTTTTGTTTATAACTTCCACATTTATTCGAATTGTGCAACGAAACTTTGCAGACAGTCGCGGAGACACATTTTCTACCGAAGTACCAAGTCTCAGAGGTGCAGCTATTGTACTGCCGGAGATATGTCGATACAAACTGAATACGCAAAACATCAACAAAATTTAGCGCGTTTTAAAGTTGATATCGCTTTTGTTTATAACTTCCACATTTATTCGAATTGTGCAACGAAACTTTGCATACAGTCGCACAGACACAAGTTCTACTGAAGTACCAAGTCTCAGAGGTGCAGCTATTGTACTGCCGGAGATATGTCGATACAAACTGAATACGCAAAACATCAACAAAATTTAGCGCGTTTTAAAGTTGATATCGCTTTTTTTTATAACTTCCACATTTATTCGAATTGTGCAACGAAACTTTGCAGACAGTCTCAAATAGGCCTTTTCTACTAAAGAACCAAGTTTCAGAAGTGCAGCTCTTGTACTGCCGGAGATATGTCGATACAAACTGAATACACAAAACATCAACAAAATTTAGCGCGTTTTAAAGTTGATATCGCTTTTGTTTATAAATTCCACATTTATTCGAATTGTGTAACGAAACTTTGCATACAGTCGCACAGACACAAGTTCTACTGAAGTACCAAGTTTCAGAAGTGCAGCTCTTGTACTGCCGGAGATATGTCGATACAAACTTAATACGCAAAACATCAACAACATTTAGCGCGTTTTAAAGTTGATATCGCTTTTTTTTATAACTTCCACATTTATTCGAATTGTGCAACGAAACTTTGCAGACAGTCTCAAATAGGCCTTTTCCACTGAAGTACCAAGTTTCAGTAGTGCAGCTCTTGTACTGCCGGAGATATGTCGATACAAACTGAATACGCAAAACATCAACAAAATTTAGCGCGTTGTAAAGTTGATATCGCTTTTGTTTATTACTTCCACATTTATTCGAATTGTGCAACGAAACTTTGCAGACAGTCGCGGAGACACATTTTCTACTGAAGTACAAAGTTTCAGAAGTGCAGCTCTTGTCCTGCCGGAGATATGTCGATACAAACTGAATACGCAAAACATCAACAAAATTTAGCGCGTTTTAAAGTTGATATCGCTTTTGTTTATAACTTCCACATTTATTCGAATTGTGCAACGAAACTTTGCAGACAGTCCAAAATATGCCTTTTCTACTGAAGTACCAAGTTTCAAAAGTGCAGCTCTTGTACTGCCGGAGATATGTCGATACAAACTGAATACGCAAAACATCAACAAAATTTAGCGCGTTTTAAAGTTGATATCGCTTTTGTTTATAACTTCCACATTTATTCGAATTGTGCAACGAAACTTTGCAGACAGTCTCCAATAGGCCTTTTCTACTGAAGTACCAAGTTTCATAAGTGCAGCTCTTGTACTGCCGGAGATATGTCGATACAAACTGAATACGCAAAACATCAACAAAATTTAGCGCGTTTTAAAGTTGATATCGCTTTTTTTTATTACTTCCACATTTATTCGAATTGTGCAACGAAACTTTGCAGACAGTCTCAAATAGGCCTTTTCTACTAAACTACCAAGTTTCAGAAGTGCAGCTCTTGTACTGCCGGAGATATGTCGATACAAACTGAATACGAAAAACATCAACAAAATTTAGCGCGTTTTAAAGTTGATATCGCTTTTGTTTATAACTTCCACATTTATTCGAATTGTGCAACGAAACTTTGCATACAGTCGCACAGACACAAGTTCTACTGAAGTACCAAGTTTCAGAAGTGCAGCTCTTGTACTGCCGGAGATATGTCGATACAAACTTAATACGCAAAACATCAACAACATTTAGCGCGTTTTAAAGTTGATATCGCTTTTGTTTATAACTTCCACATTTATTCGAATTGTGCAACGAAACTTTGCAGACAGTCTCAAATAGGCCTTTTCCACTGAAGTACTAAGTTTCAGAAGTGCAGCTCTTGTACTGCGGGAGATATGTCGATACAAACTGAATACGCAAAACATCAACAAAATTTAGCGCGTTGTAAAGTTGATATCGCTTTTGTTTATAACTTCCACATTTATTCGAATTGTGCAACGGACCTTTGCAGACAGTCTAAAATAGGACTTTTCTACTGAAGTACCAAGTTTCAGAAGTGCAGCTCTTGTACTGCCGAAGATATGTCGATACAAACTGAATACGCAAAACATCAACAAAATTTAGCGCGTTTTAAAGTTGATATCGCTTTTGTTTATTACTTCCACATTTATTCGAATTGTGCAACGAAACTTTGCAGACAGTCGCGGAGACACATTTTCTACTGAAGTACAAAGTTTCAGAAGTGCAGCTCTTGTCCTGCCGGAGATATGTCGATACAAACTGAATACGCAAAACATCAACAAAATTTAGCGCGTTTTAAAGTTGATATCGCTTTTGTTTATAACTTCCACATTTATTCGAATTGTGCAACGAAACTTTGCAGACAGTCCAAAATATGCCTTTTCTACTGAAGTACCAAGTTTCAAAAGTGCAGCTCTTGTACTGCCGGAGATATGTCGATACAAACTGAATACGCAAAACATCAACAAAATTTAGCGCGTTTTAAAGTTGATATCGCTTTTGTTTATAACTTCCACATTTATTCGAATTGTGCAACGAAACTTTGCAGACAGTCTCCAATAGGCCTTTTCTACTGAAGTACCAAGTTTCATAAGTGCAGCTCTTGTACTGCCGGAGATATGTCGATACAAACTGAATACGCAAAACATCAACAAAATTTAGCGCGTTTTAAAGTTGATATCGCTTTTTTTTATTACTTCCACATTTATTCGAATTGTGCAACGAAACTTTGCAGACAGTCTCAAATAGGCCTTTTCTACTAAACTACCAAGTTTCAGAAGTGCAGCTCTTGTACTGCCGGAGATATGTCGATACAAACTGAATACGAAAAACATCAACAAAATTTAGCGCGTTTTAAAGTTGATATCGCTTTTGTTTATAACTTCCACATTTATTCGAATTGTGCAACGAAACTTTGCATACAGTCGCACAGACACAAGTTCTACTGAAGTACCAAGTTTCAGAAGTGCAGCTCTTGTACTGCCGGAGATATGTCGATACAAACTTAATACGCAAAACATCAACAACATTTAGCGCGTTTTAAAGTTGATATCGCTTTTGTTTATAACTTCCACATTTATTCGAATTGTGCAACGAAACTTTGCAGACAGTCTCAAATAGGCCTTTTCCACTGAAGTACCAAGTTTCAGAAGTGCAGCTCTTGTACTGCGGGAGATATGTCGATACAAACTGAATACGCAAAACATCAACAAAATTTAGCGCGTTGTAAAGTTGATATCGCTTTTGTTTATAACTTCCACATTTATTCGAATTGTGCAACGGAACTTTGCAGACAGTCTAAAATAGGCCTTTTCTTCTGAAGTACCAAGTTTC
Organism: Sepiola atlantica; assembly: GCA_963556195.1. NCBI lineage: Eukaryota > Metazoa > Mollusca > Cephalopoda > Sepiida > Sepiolidae > Sepiola > Sepiola atlantica. The sequence goes on along the minus strand of CAUVYP010000422.1, from coordinate 14,478 downwards.
AGAAGTGCAGCTCTTGTACTGCCGGAGATATGTCGATACAAACTGAATACGCAAAACATCAACAAAATTTAGCGCGTTTTAAAGTTGATATCGCTTTTGTTTATAACTTCCACATTTATTCGAATTGTGCAACGAAACTTTGCAGACAGTCGCGGAGACACATTTACTACTGATGTACCAAGTTTCAGAAGTGCAGCTCTTGTACTGCCGGAGATATGTCGATACAAACTGAATACGCAAAACATCAACAAAATTTAGCGCGTTTTAAAGTTGATATCGCTTTGTTTATAACTTCACCATTTATTCGAATTGTGCAACGAAACTTTGCAGACAGTCTCAAATAGGCCTTTTCTACTGAAGTACCAAGTTTCAGAAGTGCAGCCCTTGTACTGCCGGAGATATGTCGATACAAACTGAATACGCAAAACATCAACAAAATTTAGCGCGTTTTAAAGTTGATATCGCTTTTGTTTGTAACTTCCACATTTATTCGAATTGTGCAACGAAACTTTGCAGACTCTTTCGAATAGGGCTTTACTACTGAAGTACCAAGTTTCAGAAGTGCAGCTATTGTACTGCCGGAGATATGTCGATACAAACTGAATACGCAAAACATCAACAAAATTTAGCGCGTTTTAAAGTTGATATCGCTTTTGTTTATAACTTCCACATTTATTCGAATTGTGCAACGAAACTTGGCAGACAGTCGCGGAGACACATTTGCTACTTAAGTACCAAGTTTCAGAAGTGCAGCTCTTGTACTGACGGAGATATGTCGATACAAACTGAATACGAAAACATCAACAAAATTTAGCGCGTTTTAAAGTTGATATCGCTTTTGTTTATAACTTCCACATTTATTCGAATTGTGCAACGAAACTTTGCAGACAGTCGCGGAGACACATTTTCTACCGAAGTACCAAGTCTCAGAGGTGCAGCTATTGTACTGCCGGAGATATGTCGATACAAACTGAATACGCAAAACATCAACAAAATTAAGCGCGTTTTAAAGTTGATATCGCTTTTGTTTATAACTTCCACATTTATTCGAATTGTGCAACGAAACTTTGCATACAGTCGCACAGACACAAGTTCTACTGAAGTACCAAGTCTCAGAGGTGCAGCTATTGTACTGCCGGAGATATGTCGATACAAACTGAATACGCAAAACATCAACAAAATTTAGCGCGTTTTAAAGTTGATATCGCTTTTGTTTATAACTTCCACATTTATTCGAATTGTGCAACGAAACTTTGCAGACAGTCTCGAATAGGCCTTTCCTACTGAAGTACCAAGTTTCAGAAGTGCAGCTCTTGTACTGCCGGAGAGATGTCGATACAAACTGAATACGCAAAACATCAACAAAATTTAGCGCGTTTTAAAGTTGATATCGCTTTTGTTTATAACTTCCACATTTATTCGAATTGTGCAACGAAACTTTGCAGACAGTCTCCAATAGGCCTTTTCTACTGAAGTACCAAGTTTCATAAGTGCAGCTCTTGTACTGCCGGAGATATGTCGATACAAACTGAATACGCAAAACATCAACAAAATTTAGCGCGTTTTAAAGTTGATATCGCTTTTTTTATAACTTCCACATTTATTCGAATTGTGCAACGAAACTTTGCAGACAGTCGCGGAGACACATTTTCTACTGCAGTACAAGGTTTCAGAAGTGCAGCTATTGTCCTGCCGGAGATATGTCGATACAAACTGAATACGCAAAACATCAACAAAATTTAGCGCGTTTTAAAGTTGATATCGCTTTTGTTTATAACTTCCACATTTATTCGAATTGTGCAACGAAACTTTGCAGACAGTCCCAAATATGCCTTTTCTACTGAAGTACCAAGTTTCAAAAGTGCAGCTCTTGTACTGCCGGAGATATGTCGATACAAACTGAATACGCAAAACATCAACAAAATTTAGCGCGTTTTAAAGTTGATATCGCTTTTGTTTATAACTTCCACATTTATTCGAATTGTGCAACGAAACTTTGCAGACAGTCGCGGAGACACATTTACTACTGGAGTACCAAGTTTCAGAAGTGCAGCTATTGTACTGCCGGAGATATGTCGATACAAACTGAATACGCAAAACATCAACAAAATTTAGCGCGTTTTAAAGTTGATATCGCTTTTGTTTATAACTTCCACATTTATTCGAATTGTGCAACGAAACTTTGCAGACAGTCTCAAATAGGACTTTTCAACTGAAGTACCAAGTTTCAGAAGTGCAGCTCTTGTACTGCCGGAGATATGTCGATACAAACTGAATACGCAAAACATCAACAAAATTTAGCGCGTTTTAAAGTTGATATCGCTTTTGTTTATAACTTCCACATTTATTCGAATTGTGCAACGAAACTTTGCAGACAGTCGCGGAGACACATTTACTACTGATGTACCAAGTTTCAGAAGTGCAGCTCTTGTACTGCCGGAGATATGTCGATACAAACTGAATACGCAAAACATCAACAAAATTTAGCGCGTTTTAAAGTTGATATCGCTTTTGTTTATAACTTCCACATTTATTCGAATTGTGCAACGAAACTTTGCAGACAGTCGCGGAGACACATGTCCTACTGAAGTACCAAGGTTCAGAAGTGCAGCTATTGTACTGCTTGAGATATGTCGATACAAACTGAATACGCAAAACATCAACAAAATTTAGCGCGTTTTAAAGTTGATATCGCTTTTGTTTATAACTTCCACATTCATTCGAATTGTGCAACGAAACTTTGCAGACAGTCTCCAATAGGCCTTTTCTACTGAAGTACCAAGTTTCAAAAGTGCAGCTCTTGTACTGCCGGAGATATGTCGATACAAACTGAATACGCAAAACATCAACAAAATTTAGCGCGTTTTAAAGTTGATATCGCTTTTGTTTATAACTTCCACATTTATTCGAATTGTGCAACGAAACTTTGCAGACAGTCTCCAATAGGCCTTTTCTACTGAAGTACCAAGTTTCATAAGTGCAGCTCTTGTACTGCCGGAGATATGTCGATACAAACTGAATACGCAAAACATCAACAAAATTTAGCGCGTTTTAAAGTTGATATCGCTTTTTTTTATTACTTCCACATTTATTCGAATTGTGCAACGAAACTTTGCAGACAGTCTAAAATAGGCCTTTTCTACTAAACTACCAAGTTTCAGAAGTGCAGCTCTTGTACTGCCGGAGATATGTCGATACAAACTGAATACGAAAAACATCAACAAAATTTAGCGCGTTTTAAAGTTGATATCGCTTTTGTTTATAACTTCCACATTTATTCGAATTGTGCAACGAAACTTTGCATACAGTCGCACAGACACAAGTTCTACTGAAGTACCAAGTTTCAGAAGTGCAGCTCTTGTACTGCCGGAGATATGTCGATACAAACTTAATACGCAAAACATCAACAACATTTAGCGCGTTTTAAAGTTGATATCGCTTTTGTTTATAACTTCCACATTTATTCGAATTGTGCAACGAAACTTTGCAGACAGTCTCAAATAGGCCTTTTCCACTGAAGTACCAAGTTTCAGAAGTGCAGCTCTTGTACTGCCGGAGATATGTCGATACAAACTGAATACGCAAAACATCAACAAAATTTAGCGCGTTGTAAAGTTGATATCGCTTTTGTTTATAACTTCCACATTTATTCGAATTGTGCAACGGAACTTTGCAGACAGTCTCAAATAGGCCTTTTCTACTGAAGTACCAAGTTTCAGAAGTGCAGCTCTTGTACTGCCGAAGATATGTCGATACAAACTGAATACGCAAAACATCAACAAAATTTAGCGCGTTTTAAAGTTGATAACGCTTTTGTTTATAACTTCCACATTTATTCGAATTGTGCAACGAAACTTTGCAGACAGTCGCGGAGACACATTTACTACTGATGTACCAAGTTTCAGAAGTGCAGCTCTTGTACTGCCGGAGATATGTCGATACAAACTGAATACGCAAAACATCAACAAAATTTAGCGCGTTTTAAAGTTGATATCGCTTTGTTTATAACTTCACCATTTATTCGAATTGTGTCACGAAACTTTGCAGACAGTCTCAAATAGGCCTTTTCTACTGAAGTACCAAGTTTCAGAAGTGCAGCCCTTGTACTGCCGGAGATATGTCGATACAAACTGAATACGCAAAACATCAACAAAATTTAGCGCGTTTTAAAGTTGATATCGCTTTTGTTTGTAACTTCCACATTTATTCGAATTGTGCAACGAAACTTTGCAGACTCTTTCGAATAGGGCTTTACTACTGAAGTACCAAGTTTCAGAAGTGCAGCTATTGTACTGCCGGAGATATGTCGATACAAACTGAATACGCAAAACATCAACAAAATTTAGCGCGTTTTCAAGTTGATATCGCTTTTGTTTATAACTTCCACATTTATTCGAATTGTGCAACGAAACTTGGCAGACAGTCGCGGAGACACATTTGCTACTTAAGTACCAAGTTTCAGAAGTGCAGCTCTTGTACTGACGGAGATATGTCGATACAAACTGAATACGAAAACATCAACAAAATTTAGCGCGTTTTAAAGTTGATATCGCTTTTGTTTATAACTTCCACATTTATTCGAATTGTGCAACGAAACTTTGCAGACAGTCGCGGAGACACATTTTCTACCGAAGTACCAAGTCTCAGAGGTGCAGCTATTGTACTGCCGGAGATATGTCGATACAAACTGAATACGCAAAACATCAACAAAATTAAGCGCGTTTTAAAGTTGATATCGCTTTTGTTTATAACTTCCACATTTATTCGAATTGTGCAACGAAACTTTGCATACAGTCGCACAGACACAAGTTCTACTGAAGTACCAAGTCTCAGAGGTGCAGCTATTGTACTGCCGGAGATATGTCGATACAAACTGAATACGCAAAACATCAACAAAATTTAGCGCGTTTTAAAGTTGATATCGCTTTTGTTTATAACTTCCACATTTATTCGAATTTTGCAACGAAACTTTGCAGACAGTCTCGAATAGGCCTTTCCTACTGAAGTACCAAGTTTCAGAAGTGCAGCTCTTGTACTGCCGGAGAGATGTCGATACAAACTGAATACGCAAAACATCAACAAAATTTAGCGCGTTTTAAAGTTGATATCGCTTTTGTTTATAACTTCCACATTTATTCGAATTGTGCAACGAAACTTTGCAGACAGTCTCCAATAGGCCTTTTCTACTGAAGTACCAAGTTTCATAAGTGCAGCTCTTGTACTGCCGGAGATATGTCGATACAAACTGAATACGCAAAACATCAACAAAATTTAGCGCGTTTTAAAGTTGATATCGCTTTTTTTATAACTTCCACATTTATTCGAATTGTGCAACGAAACTTTGCAGACAGTCGCGGAGACACATTTTCTACTGCAGTACAAGGTTTCAGAAGTGCAGCTATTGTCCTGCCGGAGATATGTCGATACAAACTGAATACGCAAAACATCAACAAAATTTAGCGCGTTTTAAAGTTGATATCGCTTTTGTTTATAACTTCCACATTTATTCGAATTGTGCAACGAAACTTTGCAGACAGTCCCAAATATGCCTTTTCTACTGAAGTACCAAGTTTCAAAAGTGCAGCTCTTGTACTGCCGGAGATATGTCGATACAAACTGAATACGCAAAACATCAACAAAATTTAGCGCGTTTTAAAGTTGATATCGCTTTTGTTTATAACTTCCACATTTATTCGAATTGTGCAACGAAACTTTGCAGACAGTCGCGGAGAGACATTTTCTACCGAAGTACCAAGTCTCAGAGGTGCAGCTATTGTACTGCCGGAGATATGTCGATACAAACTGAATACGCAAAACATCAACAAAATTAAGCGCGTTTTAAAGTTGATATCGCTTTTGTTTATAACTTCCACATTTATTCGAATTGTGCAACGAAACTTTGCATACAGTCGCACAGACACAAGTTCTACTGAAGTACCAAGTCTCAGAGGTGCAGCTATTGTACTGCCGGAGATATGTCGATACAAACTGAATACGCAAAACATCAACAAAATTTAGCGCGTTTTAAAGTTGATATCGCTTTTGTTTATAACTTCCACATTTATTCGAATTGTGCAACGAAACTTTGCAGACAGTCTCGAATAGGCTTTTCCTACTGAAGTACCAAGTTTCAGAAGTGCAGCTCTTGTACTGCCGGAGAGATGTCGATACAAACTGAATACGCAAAACATCAACAAAATTTAGCGCGTTTTAAAGTTGATATCGCTTTTGTTTATAACTTCCACATTTATTCGAATTGTGCAACGAAACTTTGCAGACAGTCTCCAATAGGCCTTTTCTACTGAAGTACCAAGTTTCATAAGTGCAGCTCTTGTACTGCCGGAGATATGTCGATACAAACTGAATACGCAAAACATCAACAAAATTTAGCGCGTTTTAAAGTTGATATCGCTTTTTTTATAACTTCCACATTTATTCGAATTGTGCAACGAAACTTTGCAGACAGTCGCGGAGACACATTTTCTACTGCAGTACAAGGTTTCAGAAGTGCAGCTATTGTCCTGCCGGAGATATGTCGATACAAACTGAATACGCAAAACATCAACAAAATTTAGCGCGTTTTAAAGTTGATATCGCTTTTGTTTATAACTTCCACATTTATTCGAATTGTGCAACGAAACTTTGCAGACAGTCCCAAATATGCCTTTTCTACTGAAGTACCAAGTTTCAAAAGTGCAGCTCTTGTACTGCCGGAGATATGTCGATACAAACTGAATACGCAAAACATCAACAAAATTTAGCGCGTTTTAAAGTTGATATCGCTTTTGTTTATAACTTCCACATTTATTCGAATTGTGCAACGAAACTTTGCAGACAGTCGCGGAGACACATTTACTACTGGAGTACCAAGTTTCAGAAGTGCAGCTATTGTACTGCCGGAGATATGTCGATACAAACTGAATACGCAAAACATCAACAAAATTTAGCGCGTTTTAAAGTTGATATCGCTTTTGTTTATAACTTCCACATTTATTCGAATTGTGCAACGAAACTTTGCAGACAGTCTCAAATAGGACTTTTCAACTGAAGTACCAAGTTTCAGAAGTGCAGCTCTTGTACTGCCGGAGATATGTCGATACAAACTGAATACGCAAAACATCAACAAAATTTAGCGCGTTTTAAAGTTGATATCGCTTTTGTTTATAACTTCCACATTTATTCGAATTGTGCAACGAAACTTTGCAGACAGTCGCGGAGACACATTTACTACTGATGTACCAAGTTTCAGAAGTGCAGCTCTTGTACTGCCGGAGATATGTCGATACAAACTGAATACGCAAAACATCAACAAAATTTAGCGCGTTTTAAAGTTGATATCGCTTTTGTTTATAACTTCCACATTTATTCGAATTGTGCAACGAAACTTTGCAGACAGTCGCGGAGACACATGTCCTACTGAAGTACCAAGGTTCAGAAGTGCAGCTATTGTACTGCTTGAGATATGTCGATACAAACTGAATACGCAAAACATCAACAAAATTTAGCGCGTTTTAAAGTTGATATCGCTTTTGTTTATAACTTCCACATTTATTCGAATTGTGCAACGAAACTTTGCAGACAGTCTCCAATAGGCCTTTTCTACTAAAGTACCAAGTTTCAGAAGTGCAGCCCTTGTACTGCCGGAGATATGTCGATACAAACTGAATACGCAAAACATCAACAAAATTTAGCGCGTTTCAAAGTTCATATCGCTTTTGTTTGTAACTTCCACATTTATTCGAATTGTGCAACGAAACTTTGCAGACTGTTTCGAATAGGGCTTTACTACTGCAGTACCAAGTTTCATAAGTGCAGCTCTTGTACTGCCGGAGATATGTCGATACAAACTGAATACGCAAAACATAAACAAAATTTAGCGCGTTTTAAAGTTGATATCGCTTTTTTTATAACTTCCACATTTATTCGAATTGTGCAACGAAACTTTGCAGACAGTCGCGGAGACACATTTTCTACTGCAGTACAAGGTTTCAGAAGTGCAGCTATTGTCTTGCCGGAGATATGTCGATACAAACTGAATACGCAAAACATCAACAAAATTTAGCGCGTTTTAAAGTTGATATCGCTTTTGTTTATAACTTCCACATTTATTCGAATTGTGCCCCGAAACTTGGCAGACAGTCGCGGAGACACATTTGTTACTGAAGTACTAAGTTTCAGAAGTGCAGCTCTTGTACTGACGGAGATATGTCGATACAAACTGAATACGCAAAACATCAACAAAATTTAGAGCGTTTTAAAGTTGATATCGTTTTGTTTATAACTTCCACATTTATTCGAATTGTGCAACGAAACTTTGCATACAGTCGCGCAGACACAAGTTCTACTGAAGTACCAAGTCTCAGAGGTGCAGCTATTGTACTGCCGGAGATATGTCGATACAAACTGAATACGCAAAACATCAACAAAATTTAGCGCGTTTTAAAGTTGATATCGCTTTTGTTTATAACTTCCACATTTATTCGAATTGTGCAACGAAACTTTGCAGACAGTCTCGAATAGGCCTTTCCTACTGAAGTACCAAGTTTCAGAAGTGCAGCTCTTGTACTGCCGGAGAGATGTCGATACAAACTGAATACGCAAAACATCAACAAAATTTAGCGCGTTTTAAAGTTGATATCGCTTTTGTTTATAACTTCCACATTTATTCGAATTGTGCAACGAAACTTTGCAGACAGTCTCCAATAGGCCTTTTCTACTGAAGTACCAAGTTTCATAAGTGCAGCTCTTGTACTGCCGGAGATATGTCGATACAAACTGAATACGCAAAACATAAACAAAATTTAGCGCGTTTTAAAGTTGATATCGCTTTTGTTTATAACTTCCACATTTATTCAAATTGTGCAACGAAACTTTGCAGACAGTCTCCAATAGGCCTTTTCTACTGAAGTACCAAGTTTCATAAGTGCAGCTCTTGTACTGCCGGAGATATGTCGATACAAACTGAATACGCAAAACATCAACAAAATTTAGCGCGTTTTAAAGTTGATATCGCTTTTTTTTATAACTTCCACATTTATTCGAATTGTGCAACGAAACTTTGCAGACAGTCTACAATAGGCCTTTTCTACTAAAGTACCAAGTTTCAGAAGTGCAGCTCTTGTACTGCCGGAGATATGTCGATACAAACTGAATACGCAAAACATCAACAAAATTTAGCGCGTTTTAAAGTTGATATCGCTTTTGTTTATAACTTCCACATTTATTCGAATTGTGCAACGAAACTTTGCAGACAGTCCCAAATATGCCTTTTCTACTGAAGTACCAAGTTTTAAAAGTGCAGCTCTTGTACTGCCGGAGATATGTCGATACAAAGTGAATACGCAAAACATCAACAAAATTTAGCGCGTTTTAAAGTTGATATCGCTTTTGTTTATAACTTCCACATTTATTCGAATTGTGCAACGAAACTTTGCAGACAGTCGCGGAGACACATTTACTACTGAAGTACCAAGTTTCAGAAGTGACGCTATTGTACTGCCGGAGATATGTCCATACAAACTGAATACGCAAAACATCAACAAAATTTAGCGCGTTTTAAAGTTGATATCGCTTTTGTTTATAACTTCCACATTTATTCGAATTGTGCAACGAAACTTTGCAGACAGTCTCAAATAGGACTTTTCTACTAAAGTACCAAGTTTCAGAAGTGCAGCTCTTGTACTGCGGAAGATATGTCGATACAAACTGAATACGCAAAACATCAACAAAATTTAGCGCGTTTTAAAGTTGATATCGCTTTTGTTTATAACTTCCACATTTATTCGAATTGTGCAACGAAACTTGGCAGACAGTCTCGAATAGGCCTTTCCTACTGAAGTACCAAGTTTCAGAAGTGCAGCTCTTGTACTGCCGGAGAGATGTCGATACAAACTGAATACGCAAAACATCAACAAAATTTAGCGCGTTTTAAAGTTGATATCGCTTTTGTTTATAACTTCCACATTTATTCGAATTGTGCAACGAAACTTTGCAGACAGTCGCGGAGACACATTTTCTACCGAAGTACCAAGTTTCAGAAGTGCAGCTCTTGTACTGCCGGAGATATGTCGATACAAACTGAATACGCAAAACATCAACAAAATTTAGCGCGTTTTAAAGTTGATATCGCTTTTGTTTATAACTTCCACATTTATTCGAATTGTGCAACGAAACTTTGCATACAGTCGCACAGACACAAGTTCTACTGAAGTACCAAGTCTCAGAGGTGCAGCTATTGTACTGCCGGAGATATGTCGATACAAACTGAATACGCAAAACATCAACAAAATTTAGCGCGTTTTAAAGTTGATATCGCTTTTGTTTATAACTTCCACATTTATTCGAATTGTGCAACGAAACTTTGCAGACAGTCTCGAATAGGCCTTTCCTACTGAAGTACCAAGTTTCAGAAGTGCAGCTCTTGTACTGCCGGAGAGATGTCGATACAAACTGAATACGCAAAACATCAACAAAATTTAGCGCGTTTTAAAGTTGATATCGCTTTTGTTTATAACTTCCACATTTATTCAAATTGTGCAACGAAACTTTGCAGACAGTCTCCAATAGGCCTTTTCTACTGAAGTACCAAGTTTCATAAGTGCAGCTCTTGTACTGCCGGAGATATGTCGATACAAACTGAATACGCAAAACATCAACAAAATTTAGCGCGTTTTAAAGTTGATATCGCTTTTTTTTATAACTTCCACATTTATTCGAATTGTGCAACGAAACTTTGCAGACAGTCTACAATAGGCCTTTTCTACTAAAGTACCAAGTTTCAGAAGTGCAGCTCTTGTACTGCCGGAGATATGTCGATACAAACTGAATACGCAAAACATCAACAAAATTTAGCGCGTTTTAAAGTTGATATCGCTTTTGTTTATAACTTCCACATTTATTCGAATTGTGCAACGAAACTTTGCAGACAGTCGCGGAGACACATTTTCTACTGAAGTACAAAGTTTCAGAAGTGCAGCTATTGTCCTGCCGGAGATATGTCGATACAAACTGAATACGCAAAACATCAACAAAATTTAGCGCGTTTTAAAGTTGATATCGCTTTTGTTTATAACTTCCACATTTATTCGAATTGTGCAACGAAACTTTGCAGACAGTCCCAAATAGGCCTTTTCTACTGAAGTACCAAGTTTCAAAAGTGCAGCTCTTGTACTGCCGGAGATATGTCGATACAAACTGAATACGCAAAACATCAACAAAATTTAGCGCGTTTTAAAGTTGATATCGCTTTTGTTTATAACTTCCATATTTATTCGAATTGTGCAACGAAACTTTGCAGACAGTCGCGGAGACACATTTTCTACCGAAGTACCAAGTTTCAGAAGTGCAGCTCTTGTACTGCCGGAAATATGTCGATACAAACTGAATACGCAAAACATCAACAAAATTTAGCGCGTTTTAAAGTTGATATCGCTTTTGTTTATAACTTCCACATTTATTCGAATTGTGCAACGAAACTTTGCAGACAGTCGCGGAGACACATTTACTACTGAAGTACCAAGTTTCAGAAGTGCAGCTATTGTACTGCCGGAGATATGTCGATACAAACTGAATACGCAAAACATCAACAAAATTTAGCGCGTTTTAAAGTTGATATCGCTTTTGTTTATAACTTCCACATTTATTCGAATTGTGCAACGAAACTTTGCAGACAGTCTCAAATAGGACTTTTCAACTGAAGTACCAAGTTTCAGAAGTGCAGCTCTTGTACTGCCGGAGATATGTCGATACAAACTGAATACGCAAAACATCAACAAAATTTAGCGCGTTTTAAAGTTGATATCGCTTTTGTTTATAACTTCCACATTTATTCGAATTGTGCAACGAAACTTTGCAGACAGTCGCGGAGACACATTTACTACTGATGTACCAAGTTTCAGAAGTGCAGCTCTTGTACTGCCGGAGATATGTCGATACAAACTGAATACGCAAAACATCAACAAAATTTAGCGCGTTTTAAAGTTGATATCGCTTTTGTTTATAACTTCCACATTTATTCGAATTGTGCAACGAAACTTTGCAGACAGTCGCGGAGACACATGTCCTACTGAAGTACCAAGTTTCAGAAGTGCAGCTATTGTACTGCTTGAGATATGTCGATACAAACTGAATACGCAAAACATCAACAAAATTTAGCGCGTTTTAAAGTTGATATCGCTTTTGTTTATAACTTCCACATTTATTCGAATTGTGCAACGAAACTTTGCAGACAGTCTCCAATAGGCCTTTTCTACTGAAGTACCAAGTTTCAGAAGTGCAGCCCTTGTACTGCCGGAGATATGTCGATACAAACTGAATACGCAAAACATCAACAAAATTTAGCGCGTTTCAAAGTTGATATCGCTTTTGTTTGTAACTTCCACATTTATTCGAATTGTGCAACGAAATTTTGCAGACTGTTTCGAATAGGGCTTTACTACTGAAGTACCAAGTTTCATAAGTGCAGCTCTTGTACTGCCGGAGATATGTCGATACAAACTGAATACGCAAAACATAAACAAAATTTAGCGCGTTTTAAAGTTGATATCGCTTTTTTTTATAACTTCCACATTTATTCGAATTGTGCAACGAAACTTTGCAGACAGTCGCGGAGACACATTTTCTACTGCAGTACAAGGTTTCAGAAGTGCAGCTATTGTACTGCCGGAGATATGTCGATACAAACTGAATACGCAAAACATCAACAAAATTTAGCGCGTTTTAAAGTTGATATCGCTTTTGTTTATAACTTCCACATTTATTCGAATTGTGCAACGAAACTTGGCAGACAGTCGCGGAGACACATTTGTTACTGAAGTACTAAGTTTCAGAAGTGCAGCTCTTGTACTGACGGAGATATGTCGATACAAACTGAATACGCAAAACATCAACAAAATTTAGCGCGTTTTAAAGTTGATATCGTTTTGTTTATAACTTCCACATTTATTCGAATTGTGCAACGAAACTTTGCATACAGTCGCGCAGACACAAGTTCTACTGAAGTACCAAGTCTCAGAGGTGCAGCTATTGTACTGCCGGAGATATGTCGATACAAACTGAATACGCAAAACATCAACAAAATTTAGCGCGTTTTAAAGTTGATATCGCTTTTGTTTATAACTTCCACATTTATTCGAATTGTGCAACGAAACTTTGCAGACAGTCTCGAATAGGCCTTTCCTACTGAAGTACCAAGTTTCAGAAGTGCAGCTCTTGTACTGCCGGAGAGATGTCGATACAAACTGAATACGCAAAACATCAACAAAATTTAGCGCGTTTTAAAGTTGATATCGCTTTTGTTTATAACTTCCACATTTATTCGAATTGTGCAACGAAACTTTGCAGACAGTCTCCAATAGGCCTTTTCTACTGAAGTACCAAGTTTCATAAGTGCAGCTCTTGTACTGCCGGAGATATGTCGATACAAACTGAATACGCAAAACATCAACAAAATTTAGCGCGTTTTAAAGTTGATATCGCTTTTGTTTATAACTTCCACATTTATTCGAATTGTGCAACGAAACTTTGCAGACAGTCGCGGAGACACATTTACTACTGAAGTACCAAGTTTCAGAAGTGACGCTATTGTACTGCCGGAGATATGTCGATACAAACTGAATACGCAAAACATCAACAAAATTTAGCGCGTTTTAAAGTTGATATCGCTTTTGTTTATAACTTCCACATTTATTCGAATTGTGCAACGAAACTTTGCAGACAGTCTCAAATAGGACTTTTCTACTAAAGTACCAAGTTTCAGAAGTGCAGCTCTTGTACTGCGGAAGATATGTCGATACAAACTGAATACGCAAAACATCAACAAAATTTAGCGCGTTTTAAAGTTGATATCGCTTTTGTTTATAACTTCCACATTTATTCGAATTGTGCAACGAAACTTGGCAGACAGTCTCGAATAGGCCTTTCCTACTGAAGTACCAAGTTTCAGAAGTGCAGCTCTTGTACTGCCGGAGAGATGTCGATACAAACTGAATACGCAAAACATCAACAAAATTTAGCGCGTTTTAAAGTTGATATCGCTTTTGTTTATAACTTCCACATTTATTCGAATTGTGCAACGAAACTTTGCAGACAGTCGCGGAGACACATTTTCTACCGAAGTACCAAGTTTCAGAAGTGCAGCTCTTGTACTGCCGGAGATATGTCGATACAAACTGAATACGCAAAACATCAACAAAATTTAGCGCGTTTTAAAGTTGATATCGCTTTTGTTTATAACTTCCACATTTATTCGAATTGTGCAACGAAACTTTGCATACAGTCGCACAGACACAAGTTCTACTGAAGTACCAAGTCTCAGACGTGCAGCTATTGTACTGCCGGAGATATGTCGATACAAACTGAATACGCAAAACATCAACAAAATTTAGCGCGTTTTAAAGTTGATATCGCTTTTGTTTATAACTTCCACATTTATTCGAATTGTGCAACGAAACTTTGCAGACAGTCTCGAATAGGCCTTTC